>CM076583.1:543395012-543644430 GCA_034641835.2 Pinus albicaulis | reverse complement strand
CACCTAGTCACTAATTTCATCATTTTTTACTAGTGTATGTAGTGATATGAAATTTCATTCTCTCCTCAGTATTACCAACACTTGACCCATGCCTTAACACTTGATTGGTCTATGATCTCTATTTAAAGAGCATGGAGGGTCATTTGTCCGGTGACCGTTTATAAGAGAAGCTTATGTAAATTTTCTTTCTTTATATTAACAGATTGCCTGAAGTGGCCACGTTGGCTCAGGTCGTGGACCATTTCCCTCTTCGAGGGTTTTAACCACGTCAAATATTGGTTTATTGATCTGTGATCTATTTGTGAGTGGTGACCTTTGGTGTTTGATCTAAGGAACTTACCCTATAAATTCATACATGGTATTAGAGTTGTTTGAGGTCGCATCCATTGTTGATCCAAATCTGAAGCCGGTTTTGACTGCATGTTACTGTCGTTTTCCAGATCTACTGTTTTTAACCACTTTTGGGTTGGTAAAATACTATGTTGTGTCCGGAGCCTCTGTTTCGATGAGGAACCCCTTTCGTTTCATACAAAAAAGTTTCTCGTTTCCCTACATATGTCATTATAGATCTGTAGGTATAAAGTATTTTTTTGCAGATATATTTATTTATCTCTCTGTTTATTTCTGTTTATAGTCATTTTTTAATTATCGGATCTGCACCCTCTTCTCTGTGTATGTTCTTTGCTCTGCGCTCTGTGCAATCTGACAAACCAGAAATAGAAAGACGATATTTTTCTCCTATGTATTCTCTTTCCCTGTGACTTTGTGCAATCTCGGGAAATCAGAAATAGCGAGAAAAATATTTAGTTTCTGGTCGGACTAACCAGAAATCTAACATCAAGCCGGAAGGCTTGTATTTTTTTTTTTTTTTTTTTGCGTGGTTGATTTTTTTGCAGGAAAAATAGCACACACCCCAAAGAGCCAAAAAAAAACTTCTTCCTCATTTCCAACAATTACTAAATATTTTAACTAGATCGCTTGGTCTAAAGTTACTTTATGAGAATAGAGGTCTTGGGTTCAAGTCTCTTTGTCAAATTATTTTTTCCAATAAAAACTTTTTGTCAAGTTACTTTAAAAAAAAAAAAATTGTCAAGTTACTTTTTTTTAAATAAAAGGGTTTTTTGTCTAGTTATTTAAAAAAACACATGTAACTTATGTTTTAAAGTTACTCTATGTAATAGTGTTTATCACCCATTATAAAAAGTGAGTAACTTATATTTTAAAGTCACTTTATCTTTTATTTAAGTTACAGTCTACTTGGTCATTAGTTCATAAAGTAACATTGTAAAAGTGACTCGCATTTATTTATAAAGTGAGTCACATAAAGTAGTATTTAAAAAAAATGAGCTTATTATATTAAGTTTAGAAAGGAGGGGAATTTTAAAAAAATAAATTACAACTTCATCATCAACTTTCAACCTATCACATGACTACTTGGCATCTACTTCAACATTTCTTAAAAAAGGCATAACTTCTTCATCCAAAGCCGTTTTCAGAGCCGTTTTTTTTTTAACAGACCTATTTTTTCGAGATATTTCCATTGGAGCAGTTAGTTTCAACCTTTATAGATTTATTTTTTAAAATTGAAAGTGCATGCCCGGTTATTCTTAACAACACCAATTATTTCCAATGGTTATCCTACATGGTAGACTTACTTAAAAGTAAACGACTTTATAGAATAGCCTCAGGACTAGAATCTAAACCTACCTATGAAGATAAAAAGGCTAAATGGGAAAATAAACAAGATCAAGCATGAGGGTTGATATGAATGTCCATTGCTCAAGGTCTTAGATTTCATATCCAAGAAATTGACTCCCCTGATGAAGCTATGAAAAAGCTAAATACTGTTTTTGGCATTCAAAATGAAATCAGAGCCCACCAGCTTGAAAATGAGTTGCTTACTTTGGACCCCAATAGTTTCTCATCTATTGAAGATTTTTTGTCCAAATTCAAGACCCTTAGACTTCTCCTAGAAGGTTTTAAGGTCAAAAGGGAAGATGGTAGTCTTATACATTCCATTGTTACTAAGTTAGGCCCTGCATACTCTGTATTTGTTTCCACCTTCCATTCCACTAGAGAAGCTCTCATTTCTCAAGGAACACCCTACAAGTCCCCCTATTTTAATGCCTTTTGTGATTCTTTAATAAGAGAACAAGAAAACTCTTACACCTTGGTATTATTAATACTGGAAACTCTTCTAAGAAAGCCTTAGTAGCCCAACAACAACTGAATCCAAAGAATCCTAGGAAGAAACATCCTAAAAAGAATGGTCGTAAACCAAACAAGGGTCTTAAGCAATCTCAGCCGCAAATTAAAAAATCAACTCATCAAACTGATAAGGAAAATAAAAACAAAGGGAAGAAGACAAATATACATTGCAAATTTTGTAATCATGATGGCCACGTAGATTCAAAATGTTTTAAGAAGATAAAAGCCTTGGAAGCAACAATGAAGAAGCACAACATCCATTTGGAGAACTATTCAACTTCATCTTCGGGAATGACACTTTTTGCATGTGGTTGTTAAGCATCAATATCTAGTTATGCATTGAATGTATCTTCTTCTTCTCATTCTCACGAGTGGCTCATTGATTCTGGAGTCTCTTACCACATGGCAAAAAATAAAGCCATGTTTTCTTCTTTAAATGATTGTAACACAAAAAATATTTTTGTTGGTGATGATAGATCTCTTAGTGTTGTAGGGTCTGGAACCATTCATATAGATAAAGGTGAGTTTAATGATGTATTATGTGTTCCTACCTTGTCCTGCAACCTTCTATCTGTTTATAATATAACTCATTCAAGTGAAGGGAAAACCGTATAATTCTCACCTCATGATGTTGTAATTAAGGACCTAAGAGATCCTAGACATATTTTATATACAAGCATTGTTGATGATTCCATAAGGTTGTATAAGTTTGACAACTTTGGGTCATCATGTCTTTCCTCTATTTTTGTTGCTCATAATGATGAAGTGAGAAAACTTTGGCGATTTGGTCACTTAAACTATAGCTCTCTTAAAACTCTATGTAAAGAAAATACGGTGATAGGTATTCCTATAGTATCTTGTCGAGATGGTGTTTGTTCCGGTTGTGTACTCGGAAAACATCATCGGGATATTTTTTACAAATGTGCTTCTTCCCCTTTGCAAATTGTGCACAGTGATTTACGTGGTCCACTTATAGTTGTTTCTTTCTCTGGCTACAAGTAATTCTTAAATTTCATTAATGATTTTTCTAGACACACTTGGGTATACTTCTTAAAAATGAAGAGTGAAGTTTTTAACATGTTCTTGGCCTTTAAGGCCTTTGTTGAGAAACAATCTGGACATCAAATTCTTAAGTTAAGATCTAAAATGGAGGAGAATATGTTAACAACAAATTTATCAAAATTTTCACTAAGCATGGCATTCTAATTATATGCTTCAATCTAAAGGACTTAGTCTTAATTTTTGGGTAGAAGCAATTAACTGTACAAATTACATAGTAAATTGCACTCCTACTAAGGTTTTAAGGAATATCACTCCAATAGAAGCCTAGAGCTCAATCAAACCAGATGTAAGTCACTTTCGTGTTTTTGGAAGTGAAGCTTGGGCCCATATTTCAGTTGAGAAAAATAAAGCCTTAGAACCTAAGAGTGAAAAATGTATTTTTGTTGGATATTTTGAAGATGTCAAAGGATATAGACTTCTTCAACCCAAATAAAAAAATGTAATCATTAGAAGAGATGTAAAATTTGATGAAAATATATCGGCCTGCGAGTCTAGTTCGGTAGGTGTGCCACCTTTGTCCCGCGAGCCTGATTCCGCATATGTGCCACCTCTCTCTATCTCTTCTACTGCTGACAACATTCCTTCTACTTCGTATGATGACAACGAGGATGACAATCCTCCTCCAGCTCCTTAGGATCTTCCTTCAGCTCCACAACTTCCAAAATGGGTCTGCTCTACTCGGGATGCAACAGGTTCTCTTGTAGGTGACCCTATAAATCAACGTCGTACACATTCTTAGTTTGACAAAGCCTCTTCTTTATTGACTCAACTTCCAGAAAATTATGTTCCAAATACCTTTGAAGAAGCTTTAGGTCATCCAGATTAGGATGCAGCTATGAATGAAGAATATCATTCCTTATTTGAAAACGATACTTGGGATCTTGTTCCTCTTCCAAAGGGAAGAAAAAATGTCAGATGAAAATGGGTTTACAAAGCAAAGTTTGGACCAAATTGAAAAATGGATAAACATAAAGCTCGTCTTATTGCTAAAGTATTTTCACAAGTTGAAGGCATTTACTATACTGAAACCTTCTCCCCTATTGCCAAAATGAATTATATCCACATTTTTCTTTCCCTTGCTGCCTCCTTTAAATGGGAGTTCATCAGATGGATGTTATATATGCCTTCTTACATGGGGAATTGCGTGAATAAATCTACATGGAACAACCCCCTGGCTTTATCCAAAAAGACTCTAGCCTTGTTTTTCGCCTTAAGAAGTCTCTATATGGTCTCAAACAAGCCCCTCGGCCTTGGTATGCCAAAATGGATATCTTTCTCTTAGATAATGGCTTTTCTAGATGTCATTCTGACAACGTTGTCTACACCAAGAAAGTGGGTAAGTCCTTAATCGTCATTGTTATTTATGTTGATGATCTTATCCTTACTGGAAGTGATCCCAACCATATAAGCCATTTGAAGTCTAGCCTAAAAAAGAAGTTTGAAATGACAAAATTTGGACACTTGCATTATTTCCTTGGTCTTCAAGTCTTGCAATCCAATGAAGGTATTACCCTTTCTCAGTCCAAGTATGTCTGTGATCTTCTACGCCACTTTCACATGGAAGACTGTAAGCCAACCCCTTCTCCCTTTTAGTCCAGAGTCAAGATTTCAGTCAGTTGTACTTCCCCTAAGGTTGATAACACCTTATATTGTCAACTTGTTGGTAAACTTCTGCATCTAACCCATACCCGTCCCGACCTTTCCTTTGCCATTGGTCTTGTTGCTCTGTTTATGCACAAATCTCATGAAATTCATTGGAAAGTAGCTAAAAGAATACTTCGATATGTTTCAGGTACGGTTCAGTTCGGGATTCATTATAGTGCAAGAGCATCTCCATTGTTGGTTGGTTTCACTGATTATGATTGGGCTAATGACCCTGATGATTGAAAGTCTACTGCAGGTTATGTATTTACTCTTAGTTCAGGACCTATTACATGGTCTTGTTAGAAACAAAGTGCCATCTCTCTTTTTTCGGCAGAAGCAGAGTATCATGGTGTTTTTGAAGCCAACAAGGAAGCCTTGTGGCTTCATTAGATCCTGTCTGAATTTGGTCTTCATCAGCAACATCCAACTACACTTTGGTGTGATAATCAGAGTGTCATTCAACTATGCAAAATTCCAGTTTAGCATCAGCGCAAAAAACACATTGAGCTACACATGCACTTCATCATAAATCTCATTCATGATCGTGTTCTTGAAGTGCACTATTGTTCAACCAATAATCAAATTGTTGATATCTTTACAAAGGCTCTCACGAAAGCAAAGCTTACCAAACTTTGATCTATGCTTGGAGTTTAGGATATTTATCATTAAGGGGGATAGGCTCTAATTCCCCCTTCCTTCTCCTACTGTGTCACCTTTGTAAATCCTTAAATCCCATCCCAAGTTGTTCTTAAGGGGGGATGTTAGGATATTTTGACACATAGGAAATAGTTAAGTATAACTTGGTCTAGCATAAAGTTAGGTAAAGTGTGTTTCTTTAATATGTACTTTTGTAACTTATAATCCAGCAACCACGATATGTAGTGATCCAACAGTTCATTCTCTCCTCAGTATTACTGACATTTTATGTGGCTTAACACCTGATTGGTCCATGATCTCTATTTAAAGAGCATTGAGGGTTATTTTTCGGGTGATCTTTTATGAGAGAAGCTTATGTAGATTTTCCTTCTTTATATTAATAAATTGTCTGAAGTGGACGCATTGGCTCAGACCATGGACTGTTTCCCTCTTAAATGCTTTTAACCAAGTCAAATACTGGTGTATTGATCTGTGATCTGTTTGTGAGCGATGACCTTTGGTGTTTGATCTAAGGAACTTACCCTGTAAATTCCTATAATTAGCATAACATATGTACACACACAAACACATATAATGAAATCATCATATAAAACATCTCAACATCAACACCGTCACTTTTACATGATGATACAACTACAATAATGACCATCATCATGCATACATAACAATAAAAAATATATAATGAACATACATGCATGAAAAACACATTCTACCCATCCAATCCAAGTGTTGAACCTAGGAGCTCTAATACCACTCTGTAACACCCTCCTCCCACACTTACCCAAATTCACCGGTCCACTAGGGTAAATATGTGACGAGGAGTTACTATGTTATGACTCAACCTCTTAGGTGTTGTTAAGAAAGTGGAATCGACACACCAAAAATTTATTGACTTCCCTCGGGTGCTACAATACCCTCAAGAACTAAACCACCCTTCTAGGTTCCCAAACCCCGAGTTAAACTTATTTTCAGTGACATGTACTCCTAGAATCTGGAACAACACTGCAAAAATTCCACTATAACCCTCCAGTCACATGCATAATCCTACAAGGTAGCAACTGAAATATTTTTCTCCCAATTTTGTGCCTGCGGCCGCAGGATCTGGGTCACTTTTTCATGGATAGTATTTAGACCATTGCCCGAAACTTGATGAAACTTTCTAGAACATTGAATGACACCAGGAAAAGGCCAATAATACAAACTTATACAAGAAATTGAACTAACAATGCCTAACCATGACATTAATTTTTTCAAACACATTGAGAACATGTAATCTACATGTCATAAATGCATATCTAAACATAAGGGTTTGATATTTATCTGAAAATCACCAAGAAGGTCTAATGCCCTCTCATAATAATTGCATTAACATCTATTAGCTCATACATTCATTGACCATTCCTCAACCAATCAAAACACATCAAGAAACATATCCATTATACATCTCATGACTAACATATAACCATTAAATGAGCAACATATACATCATAATAAACCAGCCATCAATGCCACATAATAACAAGTAAAATTTCTCATGATATACAAGAGGAAAGAGCTTTTATTGACATATGAAAAATCAAACCAAGTCAGGGACTTACACGTACCACCCGACCATAGATTGAGTTGAACCAAATCTCTCTTTCATCCAATCACCCCCATGCCATATTCCAAGAAATAATGTGGGATCTCATGGAATAAACCAAGCAAAACCATACCATGGCTTCCAAAAGCAAAGCCACCTCAACCCTTAACCAATGATTCCACCTCATGGTCAGACATCACTAACATCAACAGATCGGTCTCTAACCAGGTTGTCCAAGGTTTTAGAGTGTTTTTTCCAACCCAGCTCCAGGGCTAAAAACTCAATCCACAACTACCACAAGGCTCTAGGGCATTTGTCCAACCAAGGCTCCAGGACTTGTAACTCAACCCACCAAGGGCTCCATAGTGTTTTTCCAACCAAGGCTTCCAGGACTAGTAACTCAACCTAATTTATTTGAGGGATTCTAGAGCTTTTTTCCAACCAAGGCTCCAGGAACTAATAACTCAACCCACATCCATAAGGAACATGAGCACCAATCAGAAAACAAAAGGGAAAACCCACAACACCATGGCTATACAAGAAATGGAAAGGCTAGGATAAACCACTATCAATCTAGGCAATCCTCCATGCCAATGAAAAATCATAACCAAGTAACCACATCCATGCATCATGCATGCCAAAACTAGAAAGTAAAACATACATGCAACTCGGTACCTGCAAATTAATTCAGTTGTAGCTGTTGATCTTGTTGTCCCCTTGCGCTTTCATGGTTTCCTTTGCCTTATTTCTCCAAATCCATTGTGCTCCAAGAATGCTCCAATATTTCTCTATATGTGCAAGGGTGAGAGAGAGAGAGAGAATAGAAGAGATATCCAAGCTAAAACTGAAAAAAAGGTTTTGAATTGATCCTCGAAATCCTTTTTATCATTGAGACCTCTATTTTCTTCATTTTCCTCCATTTTTCCTTCAATTTTCCTCACTTGAAATTTTGTGACCTTTCACTTTCCTTTTCTCCTATTTTCTATTATTTTCATAAATAAATGCCAATTAATGCATCTTTTCCTTTTCAAATCCTTTTCCAATGCCTTTGTCAATGTTCTTAGCCATAAATTAATCACCAGTGATCCCCATCGCTATGTTTTTCCCAATTTTCAACTTGAAATATGTGTCCCATGACCTTGGTCTTATTTTTGCCTTCATTAACTTTATTACATGGATTTTTAACCAGGGATGTTACATATCTCTATTGGCAGGACTGGAACCTGACCTTTAACATTGTAGGCTTAGCATTACAAGTATGAATTAGTTTGACTTATCGTGCGTTGTGTTGTTGGTCATCTTAAACGTTTGTTTGTTCATAACCGCTCTCCCAATATATCTTCTCAAGTTTAAATTTTATCCCATTGTTACTCTTTTGTCTTCCTTATGAACTCTAATACCTCTTCCCACACTTAATCTATCCTAGTTCCATGTTGGTCTACTTCACCAATACTATCCCCATATTCTAAAAATGAAAGATGTCTCTCTATCTCACTTAGCACCAACTAGCCTTTGTTTCAATTAACATTAAAAACGTGAAAATTGTTGGGATGCCTCAGATCGTAAACTGGACCTTAGAATTTTTGATGAATGTGAAAGTCATGATGGGGAACGTGAGATTGTGCTAAGATGCATATGCTACACTAATGAATACAATAATTTTTCCCACTCTCGACATTTTGATTATTTTTCATTTTGAAGAATTAATTGCACCTGGTTCATTTGTCCCCGTAGGCACTCTTTGTTGCTCACTTAGAAAGAAAATAATCATTGGGAATGGAGAAGATTGGAAGGAATGAGCTTCAAACTCACTGAATCATGGGTTCAATCAAATCATCACTAGTTTTTTTATCCTATTGTTTTCATTTGAAATAATTAAGAGGTTGGGGCTATACTATTTGTGTTGTATGAGATGCATAAGTGATTCAACTACCAATTTCATAACTTTTGTTGATGGTACTTAGCGTCTAGTGATAATGGTGAAAATACCTAACTGATTCTAAAAAATAGGGGAATACTAATAAAAGTGCCTTTTATGAACTCTAACATGAAGCTCATTGGAGAACAAATTTTCATTCTTTTGAAAGAGATGAAATTGTTTTGAAATTATGGATATTATATTGTTTTGTCTAGTAGCTTGTGTGCATTGGGATTTAGAGTACTTTGTAAAGTTTTGAGAAAAATATATTTGGGGTTTTCAATGGATTTTATATGGAAATTTGGATGCAATTTTGTCACCTTACATATATTTGAAGAAACAATATTATTATTGCAACAAATTTTTTTTTTCTTGAACATTATTAAAGATGCATTTTCTTGGGAAGAGGAAGACAACTTCTCAGTCTCCTAAAGAAGTTGTGTGCCCTATGTAGAAAGAGAAGAACCAGATACAAGATTCTTCTAGAGGAAGAGGTCGCAGAAGAGGATGTGTATGGTGTAAACGCTCCACCTTAACCCAGGTGAAAAGTGTTCACTTACTAATCCTACCTCCTTATTTTGGTTAGAGCGATGGTGATCAACTGCTTAGTGTTAAGATATAAAATGGAAGTGCTCATAATCGATTTGAAAATGAACGACAACGAAGAGCTCGTCGCCATGAATCCAATGCAATTCGTTTCATCAAAAACCGACTCCATATGAGGAAGATAGAGCCTGATGTTCATTGTCCTAAAAAACTAAAAAATTTGCAAAAAAAGAACAAAATGGTGACATGGCAACCTAGTCAGCAAAAAAAAATATTCTGGGAATATTCCTTTACTTTGCCCAATCACACTGTGACAAGTGTCACTACAGGATCTGCTAGAAAGTTGGGTTAAGGTGATTTTTTTGTTTTTTTTTACCTCCTAAGGTCGAAATCATTTTATTTATACCCTGCATTGTTTTTAATATATGGTTGTTGCACGGTATTTTCTCACCGTCCTTGTAATCCCCATCCTGCACATTGGAGGGCCATTTCAGTGAGTTTTGTGTATTTTCATACCTTGCTAAAAGTGTCATTGCATCCCTTGGCATGTCAATGATATTTCCTCTGTTGAACACTCCTCAAGCAGACTCTCAAAAACACATGAATTTGGGTCGGCGCTGGTAGGCAGTTATGGCCTCGCGCCCACAGGGAAATTAACACTGGAGCTCGCACCCATTGGTGCTCTGTCTCAATGGATTTCCCATGCCGAGCTATTTTTGGAATGTTTTTAAAAATAGAAACGAAGTTTCCATGCCCAACCACTTCGTGAGCGGAGTCATCATTGTTTGTTCTACTGAATAACGTCAAAGTCCTTCCTTTGGCTTCTTGTTTCCTATAATTGAGAAACTCCCCAAAGGATAAGGCCTCCCTTCCACCTTATGAGGGACCCCAAATCACTTCCTCCTCTCCTATAAATACATCCTTCTCACATGGTTTCAGTTGGCTGAACAATCCTTACTATAGCTAGTGTGAAGAACAAGGTAGAGAGGAATCCATTGACGAGAGAGCGTTTAGGCCCATTGCCTCACCAAGTATGATCCTCGACAAATGTTTGAGACGTATTTGATTGAACCCATCGAAGGAGGCTGCAACGTCAAGGCATCAAGGTTGTAAACTCCCTTTCTCTACTTATTAATACATGACTGGTTTTTTGGTTCCCATTTTGTGTTTGATATGTTTAATTCTATGCAATATGTTTGATTCTCCTTGACCAATCAAATAGTTATGAATGTAAGTATGTTTTTGTATGTTGTCACCATTCTCTGATCCTTGTGCAGGTACACGAATATTACCGCTGAAGTACTGTGATGTGTGAAGACGAAGATCGGGAGATCGTTGCTACAAGCTACGACAAGAGCGTTGGACCAAGGTAGGTTATCTATCCCAACTCATTTTCATTCATAAGCTAGGAGTCCGAAGGATTAGTATGTTCCCTTGTTGCTAGACCCACTCTAGGGCTAGAGGGATCGCCTCTATCTGCATAGGGGATTTAACTGCACAACAAGTTGGCGACCATACTGGGGATCAATGTGTTTGTCGTCTCTTGTTGTTCATCTAGTGTTTGGCTTGTATGTTAGACTTTGGTCGTTTTATCGTTTTTTTTGCTTTGTTATGCTTGTTTGACTGTTTTCAGCCATCCCATTCAGTCTCAAATTGTCAAGCCTGGTCTCTGCTCAATGGTTTTTTTTTTTTTTCCATATTTTTCTGGCTCGGTGCCGTTGTTGCTTGAACAGTCGCACCGACTGGCGCTTGTTGCCTTTTTCACATGCGCGCCATCCTCTATTTGGCGCTGATTACAGCCTGACAGACGTGCTGAATCATGTAGGTTAAAGTTTTAGCCTTTTTCTGAGCTTTGTCAATTTCTCTTGCCTATGGGTTGGATTTTCATCTTTCAATTGGTCCACTGGAATGTATTTAACTCTCTTGTCTTGTTCTTATTAGTTGTTTGTCCCTCATCTGATCAATGGATTTTGTCATCCTAGGGCTTCTAGGTGCCTTCCGCCGCTTGTCCAGCTACCTCCTCGTTGAACCTTATGAGTTGAGTTCAAGTCAGTTTGGTCTTTATCGTTTCAGTTTGTTGACTATTTGTTTTAACTTTTCTTTCGGTTCTACGTGTCATTGGGTTGTTGAATGATCATCTTGGATTTCGTTTAGCTCTCCATCTGTCACCTTAAGCATAGATTTCATTACTCACTGAACCAGTTTGAAAGCCTTTTTTGCTTGGAAGAGTGCATATCTGTTTTGAGTTTGTTTGACGTTCAAATTGGATTGATATTTTTGTTTTAGATCATTTCATTCTCATTGCTCAAAACTAGTGTCTATTTTGTAATTTAGTGTAGTAGAGAATTTTGATTCTCATTCATCTAAAATGATAGAAATTTACATTCTTTCTCTTGGTTTGAAAATGAAAAATGTTCTTTTGAATTAGTAGCTTTTAGTGAACAAGGAAAGAGCTTTTCATTTTCTGTTTTGTTTCCTTAAATGCATTAGGAAAATTTATTCTTATATATTTGATTGATTGCTTCTTTGTTATGATCTACTATCCTTCTCTTAGCTAGCATTCATCGAATGGGAATGATTTTATTTTTTTATATAGTTTTGCATTGAGAATTGAAGATCACAATCGGTAAGGCCTTGAAATTGCAACATTAATTCAAGATCAACTTTAAAATGAATTCAATCAACCTAAGGAAGTATTGAAACCTAATGCACACATTTTATAGGTCTAGGCTAGTGACGTGTTCCGGAGTCGTTAAACCTAGTAGCTTTCGTTTTCCATCTGGCATTAGACAGTGCTAGCACGGACTTGTGCTCCCCATACCATCGAGTATATAAAAGGAGACCCTCATAGGTTGCAATCCTTCATCCATAGGAAGCTGAGTCTGTCGCCCTGCGACCATGATACACCAAACACAACATTCGAGGAGACTGCTTGCACGTACATTAAGTCCTTGGTCACTTCTCTTTCATTTGATCACCAAGGTGTATATTGCAGTTCACGGAAACTTGGTACACCCTCTTGCTTAGATTTCCTAAGTAGTCATTTTGGTCTTTTCGTGACTCTCTAAAATTGAAAACATCATCGAGCACTTGTACTTTCGCGCTCGTTCAACCTGAAAGTGACTAGAGTTACCTTTTGCCTATTTCTTGAATCTTAAAATATGAAAAGGTAGAGTTTTGTTTCAATGTCATAAAATCAATTGCCTACGATCACACGCCCATTAAAGATATTTTATTGGCTTGTTCTTAATTAATTCCTTAGTATTTGGTCTTGAAGCCTTGAATTGGTCATCTCGGTTCTCTCCTATTTTGAGACAAAGTCACGGTGGAGGAACCACCAGTTTCATCATCCCCTTCATCAACTCTTAGTGGAGATCCTTCTCTTGAAGTTTCTTCTAGGGCACCCCAGCCTATTAGGCCTCTTTATTACTGGCGTGCTCTTATTCCGAGTATCTTACCCCTTGCCACCCAATCTCCTCTTGAGGAGCCATTTGATATCAATTGGAAACCTTCGGGCACTTGAGCTAGTTTTGGAAACAAGGAAGAGTTTCCTCCTCTTACCTTGGAACCATCTTTACTTTCCATCGCTTTACTTGCCACTACTCGTCGCCTTTTCGACGATACCATGGCTTCATCTAACATGGATTCTTCGAGTCCCATCAGTAGTGAAGAGCTTCATGTTTCTACAGGAGATTATCAACTCTTTCCGGAGAATTTTCCTTATGCCTCAAGTCAACCTTCCTCACAGCCGGTATGTTTTCCACTGGTTGTCGTACGTTGGGTCAGATCATTTCTGGTGTTGCATCAATGTATCAAAACTGACACGGTCAAGTACATCGACTCCCTTTGGAAGCTCGTCTGTCACAGTATCAGGGGAATCACCCTCGACTCCCATGACATCAACGATTCTTACGTCTATCCCAGTCCGGCCCACTACCTATGTGGCCTCATCTGCGCCGGCTCTTATTACGAATCAATCATTGTCATTGTCTTTTGCTGTTTGTGGGTCTATTTTTATTTATCCCACGATACCCGTTAAGCCCCCCCGTGAGTGGATCACAGTCTCACCTTTCAGGAATCCAAGCTATTGGTAGTGCGCCCATCGCTTCTACTTCCATTCCTGGAGGTTTGACGTTCGATCAATACTTGTTGGCCATTTAGCAGCAAAATTACACCCTTCATGGGTTCTTAGCAGCCGCAAGCTTTTGTTAATTCTCCACATCATTATGACGAGTACTGAAATCTCGTCTATTTGCCTCTGATTGACCCCAATCAAGTTCGCATACCAACAGAGACAACCCTATGGTCCACAAGGACAACCCTTACAGGGAAAACCTTCGGTCCAATAGGGAAAACCCTATGGTTCATAGGGAGAACCTTATGGTCCAAAAGGACAACCCTTATAGGGACAACCTTCGATCCACCAAGGACAACCCTATGGTCCTGCTGGTCAACCTTATGTACAACATGGAGCATATTATGTTCCCGGGGGGCAAATCTATACACAACAGGGACCACCTTTTGTGCAACAACACTAGCCTTACGTTCAGCAAGGCCCAACTTTTGTACAACAAGGTCAACCCTCTATTTCTTAGCAAGTTCACCCTATTCTTCAGGGGCAACTTGGCTCATTTCAACCATCGAGCCAACCTTTTCCACAAGGGAAACTCGGTTGCCCTCAGTATCCAGGCCAACCTGCTCTACAAGGACAACCTGTCCAACCATAACATCTGGGTAAACCTGCACCCTAGGGGAAACCTGTTCAACGTCAGGGCCCCACTTACATTCCTCAAGGTCAATCTCAGGTAGTATATAGTGCGCCCCAAGGCATTGCGTACATTCCTCAAGGTCAAACTCAAGTGTTATATAACGCACCTTGAGGCATTGCTTACTTTCCGCAACAAAATCCATATGTTGCTCAGACAAGACCTCAGTGGTTCGCTCATAATCAATATCCTGGTCCTCAACCCATGTATAGGCAGAACTATCAGGCTTATAACCCCTATGGACATAATCCTCCAGGACAAAACATATGGGGGCAGAACTTCTCCCAACCTGGTTGGAACCCCAATACTGGTCTTTATCAAAGGCCTGCAATGCCTTTCAATCCGGAATTGCCTTTCCTCGCTACGATGGAACTACCCGATGTGTCGAAGTTGACAAACGATCCTACCCTTCATAATCCATATTGGCCTTCAGTTCCAACTAAAATCCCTGGCGATTGTCCCAAATTTGAGGGCAAGTCTGGAGAACACCCCCAAGCGCATGTTATGACATACCATCTTTGGTGTTCCTCTAACTCTTGGGTGGATGATTCCATTCGACTTCGTCTTTCCCAAAGGACTCTCACTGGTTCCGCTACCAAGTGGTACATTGAACTCTCCCGCGGCGTCTTCCAAGATTTCAACTCTCTAGCCATGGCATTTCTCATGCACTTTCAGTTACCATTTTAGTATGAGACTGGGACGCACCTCCTCACATCCTTGAAACATGATCCACTCATATCTCTGATCATATTCATGAATGGAGGTGATGTCGTTGTTTTATCAAGTTTGAGATTCCTGATCAACTTCTAATTGATTGGTTCACTGCCTCTTTCGTTGCTCCGATTGATAAGGACATTGCTGTGGGGGCATGTGTTACTGAGGAACAAGCCATCGCTCGTGCCCATTACTTTGATCTCGTGTACTCTCGGTCTGGCATATTGTGCGAACTCTTTCCTAATGCCCCTCGACCTGGAACTTCCAAAGCACCGATGACGCCATCCGTAGACGGCATCATAGGTTCTTTGTCTCAAACTTCTTGGAAGTATTCTCCAAATTCTGCGAAGCAAAAATCTACTCCTTCCACTGATACTACTTCTCAGCCCCCTCCAAATTTTGGTAAAACCGTGGAAGTGAATGTCGTCCAGTCTAATCCATCAGATAAAACTTCCAAGGGTAATAAGAAGGGTAAAGGTAAGGCCAAAGTCGATACCTCGAAACAGGATTCTCAGAAATCTCGTGTTGATGATGGTTCACAACGCAAATCGAAGTACCCTTGTCTGATTTGTGATGAAGAAAATTACACCAAGGACTGTCCATGACGGGTCGAGGTGAGTCGATTGCTCAAGGGCACCCAAGGCCCTCCAGCGGTTCTTAAAGAACCTTTCCCATCACAACAAACTCAGTTGGTGTAGCAACCTCAGTCCTCCGCTCCATTTGGCTCTCGGGTTTTCATGATGAACGGTCCTGCATCCGTCTCTATTGATACCCGATCGAAAGATTATACCGAACCACATTAGGCAGCATGGAAGGAAATTGTTGATGTTCCTCCTCCCTCGCCTGCTTCTGGCCCTCTTCATATCGAAAGGCCTAATACTGAGCCCATTGTACAACCACCTTCTAAAGGTGTACACCGAAATTCTTCCTACAACCCAAACGCCCGTGCCGCTCAGCATTACAGTATTGTTGAGGATTTGGCTCAGGTTCCATCCGCTAGGTCTACATTGGAAGTGCTTCAGAGTTGTACGTCGCAATGAAAGGCTTTATTATCTGCCATGGGAGGGATTGATCCCGCCGATTCTAGCCTTATCACTTTCGATTTGGAAAATTTCGTCCCACGTCTCCCTCACCAGCTTGCACTGATCATTCAATTTGGATTAATGAAAATAATATCCATCGAGCAGTCATGGACGAGGGTGCATCTATGTGCGTCATGTCTTCTTCTTGCTGAAAAGCCATCGGTTCTCCGGCCCTCAATTCATCTCCAAACTCTTTAGAAGCTTTTGACGGAAGAGAATCTCGCACTCTTGGTGTTCTCGCTAGTTTACATATTATGTTAGAAGGGAAAACAGTTAACGTTGAGGTTGAAGTCGTTGATGCCAAGCTCAATTACACTCTTCTCCTTGGTCTCAGTTGGACTTATGCCATGCTGTATGTCCCGTCCACTCTCATTCGTGTTCTTCGATTCCCGCACGAAGGAAAAATCATCACTATCAATCAGTTGACCTTTTTCACTTCTTCGTCTTCTGAGAGCAACGTTCCATATGTAGATCGTATTCCTACGCCTTATGAGAGCATAGGACTGGGTATTTTCAAAGATTCTACCCTCATGGGTCTTTTTTCTCTTCCTCCACCCAACACTGCTCAGGTCAACATGATCTCTAGGTCTTCTGATCCTGGATCATCCCTTCGCCTGAGCAGATTGATTTGTTTGGTGACTCGATGTTGTTAATCCCAATATAAATTGATTACTGTGAACTTATTTCGGCTTCATCTCCTCCTCCCTCTGATCATACTCCTTTGAGTATGTCTCTTGATGCGTATTCTCAATCCCGTTGGCTCGACACTTCGGATTCGCCTGATCCCTTGAACGAGATATTTCCCACTAATGAGGCCATCGTGAAAACTATGTCTCTGGAGGATCCCCCTTGGGATGATATTCATCATCGTTCCTCTTTCATGCCTGACCTTGGGTCCATGTCTACTTGTCTTGAGAAGTTTGCTTCCCAAGCTCCCTCCCATCCGCTTCAAACGCCCATCCTGACACATGAATTATTTGCGGAAGGTAACTTGGGAGACATTACGCAAACGATGCCTATCGACATCTTCATCAAACCGAGGGTTGTCGAAAACATCCACATTGGGGTGACCTATTCTCCTGATGAGATTGAGGTCTCTACTAGTCTCTTCCGCGAGTTTCGCGACGTTTTCGCTTGGTCTTACGAATAAATGCCTGACATTGATCTGAGTATAGTTATGCATGAGATTCCTACTTATCCTAGTGCGAAGCCTGTTCGCCAGCGTCTTCGTCCCGTGCAGCCTAGAAAGGCAGTCACTATTAAGGGTGAATTTGAAAAACTTCTTAAAGCTGGTTTCATTTATCTGATTCCCTTGACAGAATGGGTTTCTAATATCGTTCCTGTGGATAAAAAGTAGGGTACTATTCGTGTCTGTGTAGACTACCGTGATATCAAACGCGCTTGCCTTAAGGATAATTATCCCACTCCTTTTATTGACCAGATCATCGACGAATGTGCTGGGAGTGATATCTTTTCCCTTATGGACAGGTTTTCTAGGTACAACCAGATCAATATTCTTCTGGCCGATCAACACAAGACCGCCTTTATCTGTCCGTGGGGTACTTTCGCCTATAAGAAGCTCCCTTTTGGTCTTAAGAACGTCGGGGCTACGTTTCAAAGAGAAATGTCATACGCTTTCCATGATATCAAGCGCATTGTTCAACCTTATCTGAATGACCTTCCGGCTCATTCTGCTAAGTGTAAAGACCACCCGGATCATCTCCGTCAAATATTTCTTCGTTGTAGATGCTATAACATTCGACTCAATCTACATAGGTGTGTCTTATGCGTTGATTCCGATAGACTCTTAGAGTTTATCGTCTCTAAAGATGGAATTCGTCTTGATCCCCTCAAATTCAAAGCTATTGTTAATATTCCCTCCCCTTCCTCTTTACATCAATTGCAGAGTCTGCAAGGGAAAGCTAATTTCCTGCGCCGTTTTATACCGAACTATGCTGAAGTGGCCAAAGGCTTCACACGATTACTTAAGCAAGGCATTATGTTCCTCCAGGATGAGCTCGCACAAGAATCCTTTGATGTGCTGAAGACATTGCTTATCAATGCTCCTCTGTTGCGTCCTCCTAATTATCATCGTGATTACTTCCTCTATTTAGCTGTCGCATTTAGCATTATTGCCATGGTTCTGGTACAAGATGACGGTGATGGTGATGAGCATGTCATTTACTATTTGAGTCGCAATCTTCTCTATACTGAAACATGTTAAGCACATGTCGAGAAGTTGGCGTTGGTTGTTGTTCAAGATGTTCAACGTTTTCGTCATTATATTTTGTTGTGCACAGTGACCGTGATTTCTGATTGCAACCCCATGACCTACATATTGACTCGTCAAATGCTGGGGGGCAAATACTCAAAGTGGATTTTTATCCTCCAAGAGTTCGATTTGGAGTTTACTACCGCCAAATCGAAGAAATCATTGGTTTTTACCAATTTAATTTGCTCTCTCCCTTCTGATTCTGCTCCATCTGGTTCCGAGGAACGAATTTCGGACGACACATTTTTTCTCATTAGCACCCTCGATCCTTGGTACGGTGATATCATCGTATATCTTGAGACTTCCACCTTCCAATTTGAGTTGATGAAGGATGCACGTCGACACATTCGTCATCATTCGCAACCTTATCACATAGTCAAAGATAATCTCTACCGCATCAGAGCTGATTCTATTCTTCACCTGTGTTTGACTCTCGAGGAGGCTGAAAAAGTCCTCAATGATTGCCACTCTAGCGCCTATGGAGGTCACATGTCTGGATATGCTACTGCACAAAATATTTTTCATGTTGGTTACTTATGGCCTACAATCTTCAAAGACTGCATCGTTGATGTCCGCAAGTGTCACGATTTCCATATTTACCAGCACAAGATGTGTGCGCCACCTGCTCACCTCCATCTTGTCATTACCGTTGGTCCATTTGCGATGTGGGGCATCAATTTTATGATGTGTAACCCTCACTCAGGCAGGGGGCATGCTTATGTTATCATAGTTGTTGACTACTTCACAAAATGGGCCGAAGCAATGCCTACACTTACAACTGACAGTAAGACAACCACACAATTTATGTTCAATCATGTCATTACCAGGTTTGATGTCCCTCAAGCCATTGTTACCGATCATGGTTCTCATTTTTGTCATTACATGATGGCTAAGTTGACTTCTAAGTTGGGTCTGTGTCACGACAGCTCAACACCATACTACCTTAAGGCCAATGGCCAGGTTGAAGTCGTGAACAAATTTATAGTCACTATGCTTCAGCGTACAATTGAGATGCACAAATCCAACTGGCATCTCATGTTGTTTTTAGCTCTTTAGGCTTACCGAACCTCTGGACTTACCGAACCTTAGTGAAGAGATGCGACCATATTCACTCCATTTACGACTTGTTTATAGTGCAAACTCTTTGTTGTGTAGATTAATCCGTCTTGCGGACAAGACCGATCTCTCTAGTACAAAAGGTAACTAGCAACAAACATCCAATTATACTAATCTCTCTCTAAGCATATAAGATTTATAAAAACACTATACGGGTGTAAGGCCTACCTTATGTCCAACGCTTGCTTGATTTTGTTGAAGTCCTTCCCGTGCACTGAAAAAACGTTCCTCGTATATCTGCAATCACAAACAAGCAAAAAGATTAAGCAGCACCTGTATAGACATTATTACAAATCATACTTATCATAATGATCAAGGAATTTATGAAATAAACCATGAATTGACAGTTTAATGAGAGAAATGAGTATATTTGTATTAACTTCAAAGATAGAAAACCTTTACAACCTATGCCTTGATGTTGTGCAGGTCCTCCCGGGGTCCGAAGCAGGAATCTCCTCTACTTTGACAAGCATTGCACTCTTTGAACTAAGACAAATGGAGATGAGTGATTTAACCTCACGGAAAGTCTTAGTTAACTAAGTCTAAATCTCAATAGCATTTAACTTCAAATCTCATAAGCTTGAACTCCCTTTGAGGCTACCCAAGGCCTCTTTTTATAGTAGAAAAGAGGAGGTTTCTAGTTCCAAATATGAAGGGATAGAATCCTCCTTCAAAGGGATAAGCTCCTTACATCAAGGGGTTAGCTCCATCAAGTGAGGGATGCATGAACCTCTTCAAGGCGTATCCATTCCCGAAAATTCCCGTCTAGAATCTTCTAGAATTCACCTGGAATTCACTTTTTATCTTCATTTTCTCGCCTTTTTATGTTTTACAGAGGTCCGCACCCATTACACAAAGAACGTACGGTATGGTTCCGCATGCAGGCTGAGATTTAGGTGCAGGACCGCAGGGAATGCATAGAGAAAGTGCGATACCAATTATTAGGGGATTTTAGGGATTTTTCTCTGATTTTGAAGCTTGACATGAGGAGCTGGTATATTGGACTTGAAAAAGGAGGAAGTATGAGTAATAATAAGCTCATACAGTCAGCAGAATGTCAAGGTGACAGTTTTCAGTGTAACAAATTGCCCCCTAAAGTGCAAAGTCTGAAATAGATGAAGTTGTAGTCTGTCATATATGAAGAGTGCAGTACTTTATCATTTCAAAGATCATCCTGTGGACACCCCAGTCGGTACCTGTAAAAACATTCAATGCAAAATATATACATGTATATGTCATCACTGAGGTAGGCATTCCCATACTCAGATAAAAACTAACTATAAACTAACCGAAATCGTTCTGATACAGGAATGATTTTGAATACATCATAGTACAAATATATGTAGACACAGTATGGACGCAGCCATCTGTTTATCAAAAGTCTACTGTATAGATGAAAACAAAATTCCTCGCAGCCTGGATGGTGGAAACTAGATCCAGGGTCTTGATTTCCGTATCTCGAACCAGTACGATTCTATCCATGTGAATGAATGTATTGAAGTCGAACATGGTAGAAACCACTTGATTACCAGTCAATGATGTGAACTGTTAACAAGTGTGAGAGAAACCACCAGTAATGTCAATGGCTCTCAAAGTACTCAGTACAGTCCATGAAATGTGAATGAATGAGCTGAAGTCGAACATGTCACGAAGTCATTCGATCGAAGGTCATTGATGCAACCTGTCGTCGAAAGTGAGAAACCTGCCATTGAGGCATGCAGATTTCAAGGTACTGACGATTTCTAGATCAACTTCCTAGATAGTGTGTTGATGTCGATAGAAAGCGATCTGTCGTAGGTAAACCCACAACACGAAATCATAGATCAAGTTTTGAAAATATATTGGCAAGGACTGACTCAGGGATGGTCAAAAATGGATGACAGATATTTTGCAGATGAATGGTTTATTTGAACTGTCCTCTTGAACACATAACGACACTGCAGATGGCTTGGTACAATTGACCCAAAGCTAATACCCAGAAACCGGCTGAAGACTTTCAATATGGTTTGATTAACTGTTAGGCAAAGGATTTCCCAACCCAGGTGAACAAAAAGTGTCGTGTTCAAGAGTGGTCGACTTCTTTGATCGATTTTCTGACAATTTTAAAATACCAACAAACACGCCATTTTTCTCTCTTTTCCCCCACCATTTCTGGCAAGTACCTCTTTATTTTTGACAAGCTTGAGGAGGATAACATTTGCTTGGTTATAAGCTCATCCTTCGGATGAGTCCATCTTAGTTTAAAATTCGAACCCTAAGAAGGAGTGGTTCGTTCCTGTTGAAAATTAAACAGGTCCTTTACTGTTAAGTTTTAACGAGTCCAGTATAGGAGAAACTCGGTGTTTTTCAGTTTTAGGGAGTCAGAAGAAAAACCTAAGAAAACTCCATGGCTGTACTTTTTCGTAAATTTAGTCTCTCGAGCCCGAAAAAGGATAAAATAATGCGGGAGAGAACTCTGTTGACCGTATTTAGTCAACGTATACCTTTTTCGTAAATAGTCCATTTCAGTCTGTAAAAGGGGTAAACTTATACTGAAGGGACGACTGTTCATTTACTTTAACGAGTTCGAATAGTCAAGTACTCGGCAATCTTTTCATATTTAGAGAGTCCGAAAAGGGCTTAAAAGAGGACTCCAAGGTTTCGCTTTTTCGTAAATTTTTTGGAAGAGTCCGAAAAAGTGATAAAAGTATGCTCTTTTGTTGAAAAACGACTATTTCACCTGAAAAATCCTGTTTCTGCACAAAAACTCAAAACATTACACATACCTGTTTAAAATAAGTAAGAATGCTTTCAAAAATATCCCTTTTAAAGTGAAAAATAAACAAATTAAAAATTCATTCATTCGAAAAAACTTATAAAAAGGACTTTTTCTATTTCATTTTTACCGTTCAATTGCAGAGTGAAAAGTAAAAAGCTTTTGGATAAAAAAGTTCCCGTGAAGATTCTGGAAAATTCAACCGTTGGAATCGAAAATCGTCAGCCCCAGGTAATCCACGACCTCCTTATCTTGCTTTTCATCCGTTTGAAATTCATTTTTAGGCTTTAGTTTGATTTTTAGGGCAAAAATTGGTTCAAAAATGCGCCCGCGGGGTCCGCAGGCGGGACACAGGTTACCTGCGGACCCCGATTTTTTCTGAACGGGAAAAAATCGAGGGTACCGCACCCGACACACATCTCGCGTGCGGAGCTACGCTCTGTTTACAAAGAGCGGGTGCGGTACCCGCGCGGTCAAATTTAAAGCACGGTTTTCTCAAATTTCTGCCAAAAATTTTCAAATGAAATCATTCTAATTTGCCTTATTTTGTGTTGCAGGATTAACAAGATGCTTATTTGGCGAGAAAGGGAGCATGAGGAAGTGGATGAAGCTGTAATACTTCATTTGCCCACACAAAGGGCATTAAAAGCATGCTGCTTATACAAATTCTGGGCCATCTCTGGCATGAGGGCACAAGTGGAACTCTTAACATGGTTGGTAGACAGATGGCATGTGGAGGACCAGTGCTTCTTCATTGGTGGCCACCGGCTTGAAATTGAGCTGGAGGATATATACTTTTTGATTGGTTTGTCCAAGAGGGGCGAACAAGTATCCTTGTTTGGGACTAGGCCAGGTGGCCAGACTGTCGCTAGTCTTCAACTCGAATTTTGCAATGATCAGGCAAATCCTCGGGACAAACGGATTGACATAAAACATATCATCCGTCCTAAACTGAAAGTTATAGCATTCACTGTTACCAAACTGTGTGGGAGCGCCGCACTTCATGTGGCTACTGGTTCCCAAATGCGTGTTGCAGTGGATTGTTTTCGCGGCACCATCTTCAACTGGTGCGAAGCTGTGTTGGCCAATATAAAAGGCCAACTTACCAGAGCAAAAACCGGGAAACTAAAAAACTTTGGATACGGATCCATCGTCGTTTCTTTTGCTTTGGAGAGGATCCCCCTATTAGCTCCACAAAGTATTTTCGTTGGTACCGGTCGACCTCGAGAACCAAGAATGGTTCGTTGGTCCGTGCTGATGGCCCGTCATGCTATCGAGGGCACTGAGATTGTATGATTCCCTTCTTCATATTTTCGTTGGCTGGATCGCCAAATTTTTGTTATAGAGGATTTTCCGTATGCCGGGATGGATTTCCGCGGTGATAGAGAGATGTCTCTCCCGGCAGGGGAACAGTGGGATGATTCATGTAAAATTATTTTTCAACATTTGCTAAGTTCTAATTTGTTTTTTTAATTTTTTATCATCTTAGAAAACTAATAACCAAAAGTTTTTGAATACAGATGTGGGTCCACAACGACCAGCTCATCTCCAACCTTTCGAGAGGAGACAACCAGTTGCGCCCGCACCAGCCCCAGCAGGCCAATCAGTAGAGATTTTGACTGATTTGGAGCATCATCTAGAGCGCTTGACTCTAGATATACCAGAGACTAGCATAGATGACATCCCTCTCAGGCTACAAAGATATGTGATTGGAGTCCCAGGACCTTTCAGGAGGTTCCTATGCAGGGTGGCTCGAGCAGTTGTTTCCTATCGAGATCATCATCAGTGATGAGATGATTGTGTAGACTCATTTTTGTACTTTTGTATTACCATTTTTGCCGATCATAAGGTGTTTCCAACCTATGATCGAAGACGATGTATATTTTTTGAACACACTCCTATGATATATATATCACTATTTTGACGGCTATCTGTATACATATGTGAATGTTGTTTGTTTTACTGCTTTTAATTATTGCAAATGTCTATTTATCATACTAGAAGCAATTGAATCTGCTAATGTATTTAAATGTCTTGGAATATGCTGATATTCAATGTAATCAAACTCACGTTCCAAGAGACGAACTCTCAAAAATAACCGTAATAACACCGTATTTCTAATGGTATAAACCCTGTTAAGCTGTAATACAACAAGTTCAGAATCCAACCTTACAATCAAACTCCGAATTCCAAATGATATGGACTCAGATAATAACTCAATCACTGCACTATACTCGGCAATGTTATTTGTTGTTTGACCAAGGCTTACCTCATGCATGGATACTAACTCGTCAGAGGGTGAATAGATAACCCAAGCTGCGGAAGAAATGTTTCGTGTACTACGACAAGCACCATCAGCAAAACCAATGTAGGTTTGAAGAGACGTCGACATCTGCAATATCAAGAGTAAAACTCAGATAAGCAGTCATAGTGACAAAACACACTTCTAAACTAGGCACACTTTTCTAATCTAAAACACACCAACAGTAAAGAAATCTAAACTAACAAAAATCTCCACACCTCGTTTAAGCGTAATATCGCTTTAGATAAAGCCCATTTCTGGGTTTATCTAAAGGGACACCGTCAAAATCTATCAACTCATAGGCCCCTTTTGCTAACTTTCGTTTCACAATGTAAGGACCATGCCACATAGGCATGAATTTCCCAGCTCCTAGCTTGTCGTTAGCTTGATCATAAAGTAAAACTAGGTCTCCTTCTGAAAAAATTCGAGGGGTCACATTTCTATCATACTGAGCTTTGATCCTTTTAACATGAGCCTCGTTTGCTATTGCAGCATTTCGTCGATTCTCATCTAATTGGGCTAAGTACAAGAAACGTTTTTCCTCTTCAGACGTAGCTGGAAGTAATTCTACGACTAATTTTAGTGACGGTATTTCGCATTCAATCGGCAACACAGCTTCCAAACCGTAAACCAGTTGAAAAGGAGTGAAACCCGTTGATGTTTTGACTGAGGTTCGATATGCCCAAAGTGCTGAAAATAACATGGAATGCCAATTCGTCTTGTGAATACCAATAATTCGTTTAATCATGGTGACTAAAACTTTGTTAATGGCTTCAACCAGACCATTTGCTTGTGGATAGTACGGAGTGGAACTATCGTGGCGTAGGCCAAGTTGTTCTGTCAGTTCAGTCATCATGATATTCCGAAAATGACTTCCATGATCCGTAATAATAGCTTGAGGAACACCAAACCTAGCAATTATATGATTAAATACGAATGTTGCAGCAGTCTTGCCGTCAGCTGAATATGTAGGCATCGCCTCGGCCCATTTCATAAAATAATCTACTGCGAGAATAATATAGGCATGCCCCCCGGCCGAGTGAGGGTTACATGTGATAAAATCGATACCCCATTTTGCGAAAGGACCAACATCAATTATAGGGTGAAGAGGAGCGGGTGGTGCGCGCATTTTTCGATAAAAAATTTGACAGTTGTGGCATTTCCGAACCGCATAAATGCAATCTTTAAATAATGTTGGCCAGAAATAACCTGCACGCAATATCTTTTGGGCAGTGGCATACCCAGACATATGACCGCCACATGCTCCAGAATGACAGTCATTTAGTACATTTTCAGCTTCTTCATGATTTAAACAACGTCGGAAAACAGAATCCGCTCCTCGTCGATAAAGAGTATCACCAATGATATTATATTGTTGGGATTGGAAGCGTATTTTCCGTCGCTGAGTTCGTGAAATTTCAGGCCGAAAAGATTGGGTTTGGAGATACACAATAATATCCCCATACCATGGATCAAGCGTACTGATAAGAAACAAAGATTCGTCCGCAATGGACTCTTCTGCCACTGTTTCAATATCAGTAGAGGGGAAATCACACATCAGTTCCGCAAAAACCAAAGATTTCTTTGCCTTGGATTTTTCAAATTCCAAGTCAAATTCCTGCAGGATAACTATCCATTTGGAATATTTTCCCCTAGCAATTGTTTGGTCAAAATATACATCATAGGGTTGCAATCAGAAATTACCGTGGTTTTACGTAACAAGATGTAATGTCTAAAACGTTGGACAGCTTGAACAGCTGCCAAGGCCAATTTCTCCACATGTGTGTATTTGATTTCAGTCGGGTTCAGATTTCGACTAAGATAATAAATCACATGTTCGTTGTTGTGAGATTCATCTTCCTGAACTAGTACCATCCCAATGGTGGAATGAGAAGCAGCGAGATACAAAATGTAATCTTGGTTGTAGTTGGGAGGATGCAATAACGGTGCATGGGTCAACGCGTGTTTAAGTGCATTAAAAGATCGATCAGCGACCTCGTCCCAAAAGAACGGAATGTCTTGTTTCAACAACCGGGTAAAACCCTTTGCAAGCTCAGCATAGTTCGGAATAAATCTACGTAAAAAGTTTGCTTTCCCCTGCAAACTTTGGAGTTGGCGTAATGTCGAAGGAGGAGGCAATTTAACAATAGCTTCGACCTTCGAAGGATCGACACGAATGCCTGATTTCGAGACAACAAATCCCAGTAATCGACCCGATTCTACGCAGAAAACACATTTATGCGGATTCAACCTTATCCGATAATGCCGACATCTCATAAAAATTGCTCGTAAATGAGTGGGATGATCGGCCCTACGTAATGAATGAGCAGGTAAATCATCTAGATATGGATGAACAATGTGCTTAATATCATGAAATGCATAAGACATTGCCCGTTGAAAAGTTGCTCCAGCGTTCTTTAGTCCAAAAGGTAGTTTACAATAGGCAAACGTTCCCCATGGACAAATGAAAGCTGTTTTAGGTTGATCTGCAGGGAGTATGTTTATTTGATTGTAGCCGGAAAAACCATCCATAAAGGAGAATAGTTCACTACCAGCACAATCTTCGATTATTTGATCGATATAGGGAGTTGGATAATTATCTTTTGGACACGCTCGATTAATCGAACAAGTTTAGCATCCAGGTAAGTCTTAATTTCATGAACTACGATTGATGGATCAATTCCTGGCATTTCTTCATAAGACCAGGCAAAAACGTCACGGAATTCTTGAAATAGGGCTTTATAAGTCTGAATTTCTTCGTCTGAACAACAAGCACCTATATGAATGTTTTCAATTATTCCTGGTTTTACTGAAATGTCAATTGGAACCATTCTATATATATTTTCCAAATTTAACTCAGAATCGGGATTTTGCAATGGATTCTGAGGTTCCTTGGCATATTCAGCAGTAAAAATTGAAGCGAAATCATTTTCAAAATGATCTAATTCAGGTAAGAATGAAGATCGGTGATGGAGATCTTCCCATGGTAAATCATCAACAGACAAAAACTCACGAATTTGCTCATCTGTATGAACAGTTTCAGGAAATGTCGTTGCATCTGAACTAGAAATAGAAAGCGATTCCTCTTGGATCCCATTCATTGGATCGGTTTCGGTTGAAAAGGGGTTGGAAAAAGACTGTACAGTCTGGTACGCAATTTTAAATGGACTCAAAGGCATCGCGCCATCAAATGAATCTATCTCGGATTCTGAAGGAATAATCCAAGGATCATCAAACATAACTGTGTTTGATGAAATCATATGAATAGTTGCAGTAGAAGACGATACGTTAGGAGGAGGAAAGGAAAAAGTTCCTAGCAAACCAGAATCTTTAACCAAACCTACTCCAACATCCTTATAAGGGATAGCCGTTTTACCAACATGCTGGATTGTTTCTGTAGAGGCTGGGTCTGACGAAAAATAAGTTAACTGATCTATTTTCACGATCCTTCCTTGATATGGAAATTTTATAAGTCGAAAGACCGAAGAGACAACAGCAGTCATAGCATAAGACCAACTACGACCCAGTAGAAGGTTGTAATCTAGAGGGGCATCAACCACTTCCACATCTAGATTAACGATTTTCCCTTCAACCCCTATGGGTAAATCCTGCAAAATACCATAAGGTTGAAAACCTCGACCATTAAAAGCTTTTAGAATCGTCGGAGATTGGTTAAGTGTAGGAGAACCAAGAGATTTCCAACACTGAAACGACATAATACACGTTGAAGCTCCCTCATCAATCACAGTACGAAAAATAGGTCTGTTTTTTACTAACACTGGAATCTGGAAAGCCATTTGGTGAGGAAGACGCGGTGTACTAGTTTCTAAATAGAAGATTATAAGGTTAGAATCCTGAACATCAACAGCTCCTATGGCAGACAATAACAATTTACGCTGTGCTGGACACGACTGCAGCACTTCCAAAGCCGACATTGCTGAAGGAGAAACAACTAAATCTTCAACAATGTTGTAATTCTGAGCAGCTCTCGCATGTGGATTGAAAGCTGATTTACGAAGAACACCTTTAGCAGGCGGTTTGATTATCAAGTCTGGATTTTGTTTCTCGATCTGTAGCGGACCGGAAATAGGAGGAGTTGTATTTGATGCGTTGGCATTAGAAGACTCTCCTTCTTTGCCATCAACGAGATTCTTAGAACCGTAATCTTGCGATCGCGTCGCAATCCTTACATGAGACATCATCATAATAGGCTCTTCTAAAGTAGTCGAGGAAGAACCAATCATCTTACTATCTTGAACTGGAAAAGGATCCTTCAAGACAGCAGGTTGTTGCGATCCTTTAACGAGTTTCGTAACCTCCTCTCGATATGGGCATTCTTTCGTGAAGTGATCTTGTTCACAAATGAAGCAAGGATAGCGAGGTTTACGTTTCTCGTCATTGGATTCTTCTCTATCTGTTTTCTCTTTCGAATTTTTCTTGTTTTTGTTCCTCCCCTTCTTTTTACTACTGGATTTTGATTTTTCCGTAGATGTTTCAACGACATGAATATCGGTAGAAACTTCTTGAGAGGATTCTCCTTTCGGGGAATCAGGTAGAGTTATAATTGGAGAAGAATTCTTTGAGGGTTTCTTCTTCCTTTTAGAACTAACTATACCAATCATACCGTCAGCGGCATGAGACCCTGAAGGAGCAGCAGCTATTTGACCTTGTTTGGGTAAATCGGGAATTTTTTCATGTAAAGTACCTGACTGCGTATAAACGAGGTCAAGGTACTGAGCCTGAGCAATTACTTTCTCTTCAGTAACAACACCAGCCTTAGCTACATCTTCAGTGATCTTAGGCAGTAATGATTTCACAAACCATTCTGCCAAAATTTGATCCGGAATATAAACCTTCACCAAACGTCGTCTACGTCGCCACTCATGAATATGATCAGAAATATATGTGGACATAGATTGTTTTAGTGAAGTTAATAATTCTGTGCCATTGTCGTATCTAACAGGCAACTGGAAATGAGTTAAGAAAGACGTTGCTAATTGACTGAAATTATAAAACGAGCCTCGTGGCAACTCAATGTACCATTTGGCTGCAAGACCTATGAGTGTCCTTTGAAAAAGACGTAAGCGAATCGAATCATCAATAATCGAATTAGATGCACACCAAAGGTGATAAGTCATAACATGATTTGATGGATCCTCTCCTGACTTACCTTCAAATTTCGGTATATCACTAGGCAACTTATGAGGCATTGACGGCCAGTTTTGATAATAGAAAATAGGATCATTTGTAAGGCGCGTCAAATCAGGTAAGTCCAAAGTTGCGATGAACGGTAATTGACGGTTAGGGTCACGAAAACCTTGAGAAGCCAAAGCAGATCCAGGAGGTGGATACCCAGGATAACTAGGAATCGGATTAGCATTGGGTATTGTATAACCTCCCGGATAACCAGGATGAATCGGACCATACTGAGGTTGTTGATAAGTATAACCAGGGTATGGTTGATAGCTTGGATTCTGCACATAGGGACCGAATTGCGGCTATCCTTGGTATGGTTGATAAGTAAATTGAGGTTGACTTGTAACAACTGTACTTGTACCGGCTTGTCCTGCAGGCATCTGAACTGTAGTCTGAACTGAGGGTCCTGACTGAGGTACAGAGACTTGAGGGATTTGCACAGATACAGGGATAGCCAAACTCGGGGTTACAGACACTCCAGAAACAGGTGTAATAGGTTGAACAGACATTGCAGCAGTTGTAGCAGTTTGGGGCAGAGTTTGAGGTGTACTAGGCCCAGCCTGCTGAACTGAACTAGGTGCAGGAGTTTGAATAGTTGGATGAACAGGTTGCTGGGTTGAACCAGAAACCAATGGCTGACCAGGTTGATAAGGTAACTACACAGTATGCTGCAAAGGCTGTTGATATTGGGACGGATCCCACACCATCATTCCGGGGTATTGTCCCGTAGAAGGTTGAACGTAAGGACCAAAACCTGGTTGAACGTAGGGTTGATAATAAGGTAAAGTTCCGGCTCCTTGAACAGATGGTTGACCAGAAGGCTGTTGGTATCCTTGCATTGGGTACTGCCCTTGAGGTTGATAAACTTGAGGCACGTACTGAAGTTGGGGTTGTTGAGGACCCTGAGGAGCATATTGAGTTTGGGGTTGACCTTGAGGAATGTACTGTCCTTGAGGTTGGTAACCCTGAGGTATGTACTTTCCTTGGGGTTGCCCCCCAAAATAATATGGATCCAGAGTTGGTCCTGGGAAAAAGCTACCTTGAGGTTGTGCCCCGGGTGGTAACTGACTACCTTGAGGTTGCCCCCCAGGCGGTAATTGACTACCCTGAGGTTGCCCCCCAGGCGGTAACTGAGTTCCCTGAGGTTGACCCCCAGAAGGAAACTGACTGCCTTGAGCTTGAGGATTAGGAATGTTACCAAACATCATATAAACTTGCTCTGCGTTCGACGTTTCAATTTTAAGTCCACCAAGACCAGATGATAACACATTTTCGATAGGTTGAGGAGTTGCTCCTGAGAAAGTACCAGCCAAAGACTGATATCCCGCAGGAACAGAAGGACCACCATGTAAAAAAGATTCAGGCGTTTGCGAAAACATGGATGACTCTCCAGCCATAATAGATGACGGATAATAACCTCTGGGTGTAGGATGAAATGGAACTCGAGGTGGATAAAAAGCAAGACCCGGATTCTCTAAAAAATCAGTTAAAGAGAGATACCAGGGATTAGTTCGAATGGGGCTGTAGAAAATAGATCACGCTCCCTAAGATTTAACGATTGAGGGGAGTTGGGAAGAGATATGTCTTCGTCTGGATTAGTAAGTTCTTCTATAGAAATTAGTCCAGAGGGAAGATTTTCAGTAATGATATTTCTTACCCTAGGTGAACCTGGATCGCTAGAAGTTGGTGAGATAAATCCTGAGGATGTTTCTAACACAGAAGATTCAGTTTCAGGCTCAGAGATTTCAGGTTCGTCAGATAATTCACCAGAAGGAGAAATATTTCCAGTGACTTCAGAAACTGAAATCGGTTCTTGAATATATTCTGTTGTAGGAATTTGATGATCAGGATGTATCACAATAGCAGAGCTTTCAGCTTCTGTTGATCTAAGTCTACGGCTACTGTGTGGTACCCGAGCTCGAAGCCCTTCAAGATGACCTGGTGTAAATTCAGGGGGTTTCCCTTGTATTCTCCGGGATTGTCTCGGCAATTCCGCCACGATGAAAAATTATCTAATCACACGCAAACAAAGAAAAATTTCAATGAAAAACACCTAAAGTCTCTAAGAAGCAAACAATTGAATCACTCGCTTAAAAAATCTAAGAGTTCAAACCACACACAAACAAGTAACTTTCCGTACTAAAATCACTAGTTGGTGATGAAATCCAACTTAGTAGAGTTTTAACACGAAAAGGGCGATTGGAACAGTTACCCCGACAACCTGCTTAATGAAACAGACTGGCACAAGTTTCTTCACATAACCATCTCGAGTGAAGAGAACCCCCCAGAGAGTCCAAGTGAGTCTAGTCGACGTCTCTTCCAGGTACAGTGGGATCTTCCCTCCACCTTCACCTTAGGAAAGAATCCTAAAGATTATGGCCTCTAAGGTTACCAACTGAAACACATATACCTGGGGGAACAGTCTATGATCCGACACACACGCAAGGGCAGAGTAACAAAGCTCAATCCCCTTGAAGGCTCCTTGAACAGAATCCAAGGTTTACCGACAAGTGACTCCTGGCTCCTCGACAATGGTCTATCCGAGGTTGACCGTTTTTAATACGTGTATATCTTCTATCGTTCCCAATGAGGAAGGATTGATTACCCCACTGGTTCAGATATGATCTCGTGCTTAACTCCTTTAAGAGGAGCTTCCCAGAGCATACATGCAACAACTGGAATTCTTCCTACTGCAAGATATATCTACTTGTTTGTTTTATCTATCTTGGAGAGTTAATTACTCCCTACTCCAAGATACTAGCCTAAGCTATGTTGGTGATGAGAGCCCTAGAAATAAAAAGATTACTAGATGAATTTTATTTAAGCGTTACTTTTAAGAGCTGTTCCTTAAGTCAATGGGCGCGGAAATGAAACTTTGTATGATGTGAAGACTCGACTTCCAAAAACACTAAAATGCACCTATGATGATATTCAATTATTTTTTCTTTCAATGAACTTTCTATCTAAAGAAGAGTTAGAGAATGCAACCTTTAAATTCCTTCTTCAAACATGAAAACTAATTGAAAGAAACTATTTTGTCTTTTCAATAAACTATCAAAGCTCACAAGAAAAACTCTTTTCTTTTCCAAACAAGAAGCTACAAAACAATTCTCTTTCGAAAGAAATCTACAAAAAATTAAAACTATTCAAAACTACAAAAACTAATTTTGAAAACTAATCTAAATTGAGTAAAAGCTTTTTAGAGTTTTTTATGAATGTTTCCCTTAGTTGTTCAGCAAACTAAGAATCTATCAAACAGATCAAAAAACACTCAAAATATGTTTTTTCAAAACACTCAAAAAATAAATGAAATTCAAAACTTTGAAGCAAGTTCTTTCGAAGATTTGCAAAGAAATGCAAAGGCTTAATTTCTCAACATAGGATGTTTCCAAAATCAGGTCGGATTCAAAAGACAAAAAGAGATCAATGTAATCTGAGATACTGCAAATTGTCAAAATTTTGAATCACTACAAAGACCAAGCAGGAAAAATAATCCAATGGGCAAAATCTCCTAGAAAATCATTCAAAACACTAACACTGTTGGAGTTCATACACAATGAATTCTTGATAGACACAATAACCAGTCTGGGCAGAAACCAAAGATCTAAAAATTAACCAGAAAAAGAAACCTAGAAATTTTCTAAAATTTTTACAGGGTCCGCATGTAAGCAGTGTTGACAGGTGCGGTCCCGCACTGTGTTCTGTAAAGAACGTGCGAAACTGCCCGCACTGTCAAAGTTATGCAGAGTGCGGTCCTAGCAAAAATTATAGAAAAACTCAAAACACTTCTAAATTTTCAAAAACAGAAAAATTCTAAAGTACCCAGACAGATGTGAATCAATCAAAAACCAGAAAAAACGTTTTCTCAAGTCAAAAATCAAAGATAACCAAGAACAAACAAGTTCTTCCCCAGTATGGTCGCCATTTTGTTGTGTAGATTAATCCGTCTTGTGGACAAGACCGATCTCTCTAGTACAAAAGGTAACTAGCAACAAACAGCCAATTATACTAATCTCTCTATAAGCATATAAGATTTATAAAAACACTATACGGGTGTAAGGCCTACCTTATGTCCAACGCTTGCTTGATTTTGTTGAAGTCCTTCCCGTGCACTGAAAGAACATTCCTCGTATATCTGCAATCACAAACAAGCAAAAAGATTAAGTAGCACCTGTATAGACATTATTACAAATCATACTTATCATAATGATCAAGGAATTTATGAAATAAACCATGAATTGACAGTTTAATGAGAGAAATGAGTATATTTGTATTAATTTCAAAGATAGAAAACCTTTACAACCTGTGCCTTGATGTTGTGCAGGTCCTCCCGGGGTCCGAAGCAGGAATCTCTTCTACTTTGACAAGCATTGCACTCTTTGAACCAAGACAAATGGAGATGAGTGATTTAACCTCACAGAAAGTCTTAGTTAACTAAGTCTGAATCTCAACAGCATTTAACTCCAAATCTCATAAGCTTGAACTCCCTTTGAGGCTACCCAAGGCCTCTTTTTATAGTGAAAGAGAGGAGCTTTCTAGTTCCAAATATGAAGGGATAGATTCCTCCTTCAAAGGGATAAGCTCCTTACATCAAGGGGTTAGCTCCATCAAGTGAGGGATGCATGAACCTCTTCAAAGCGTATCCATTCCCGAAAATTAAAATTCACAGAATCTTGTGAAATTCACGGAATTCACTTTTGTTAATCATTTCTCGCCTTTTTATGTTTTACAGAGGTCTGCACCCATTACACAAAGAACGTGCGGTATGGTTCCGCATGCAGGCTGAGATTTAGGTGCGGGACCGCAGGGAATGCATAGAGAAAGTGCGATACCAATTCTTAGGGGATTTTAGGGATTTTTCTCTGATTTTGAACCTTGACATGAGGAGCTGGTATATTGGACTTGCAAAAGGAGGAAGTATGAGTAATAATGAGCTCATACAGTCAGCAGAATGTCAAGGTGACAGTTTTCAGTGTAACAATGGCTATGCACAGTAAAAAAAAAACTACAAATGAAATTCAAACAAATCACAAAATGTCGAAAGCACAAAACTAGCAACATACACCATGACTCAACCCCATGGTTCCAAATGCCTCCAAGGGAAAAATCGACCCAAGCCTTTTTTAATATTTCATGGCAGTCTCTTTTCCATTCAATACCTTGCATCATACTTCCATAAGCACACAATTTTCAATTTATAAGTAAATATAACAATATACCATTTACCTTACCTCAGTATACCAAGCATGTTTCCTTGCAAATGAACACATCCATGCCATCTCTCAAGGGAATCCAATTCCTAGATGAATCCAGCCATAACTAGAAACCAACTGTTACACTTATCAAATACATGTTCATGAATATAACACATATTCACATAGTGTCTTAATAAATCAAGGTTAAGAAAACTTCGTGTATTCATGCAAAGCACTCGTTCATTTGGGATTGTGCTTTCCAAACATAGACGAAGGATTTCTCACCCAATTCCTTTATTTTATTTTTTACCTTGCTACAATCGAGTCTTACTATGTACTTTCACATCACCCATCTATTAGTTATAGAAACAAATCAAGTGTTACCTTTTCTTGCTAACACCAAGAATGTTTTCCCGCAACTATTCAAAAATCTCAGTCACGTGTTCCAAATATCAAGACAAAATAACTATTAATCTGCAACCAACCTATAGCAAGACTAAAAATCATATCATAATCAACAATCAACTCATGGTAATTAATCATAGTACTAGAACTATCACCCACTTACACTCATGTACATATCATTTGTCTCAACATATATTGTATTAGTACAACTATCTTAAAACAAGATCATTCCTTCATGAAATATTATAGACACAAACTCATATAATGAAATAAATAAAACATTCAAACAATCCTGTAAACATACCATGTTAGATAAATCAAATAGATTACATGATCAAACTCATACCTCAATGTATCTTAGGGGAGGCTATCACATTTCTAGAGTCAGTCAAAATTAGTATGACACAATATCATAAATATATTGACTCATAGCTAAATACCATAACCATAACTATCTGTATAGGAAAATCTAGATTAGCACAAGACATATAACATCAATATATTAAATGTAATAACCATAATCATCATATGTATGACTGCAATGAATCTAACAACAAGTTAACTACCATGTATGATTTTCCGATGCATGTGAATATAACCATACTAATCAACTAGCATCTATTATGCATGTAACCATACCAATAATAGAATGATAGACATGTATATAACCCTAATGCATCAACATACAAACCTCTGTAAAGATCTACTTTTACCTCGAGGTCTAGTGTTGCAACCTCGCCTTAATAATATTCTTCTCCTGCTCTATCTCAACCAACATATCAGCATCATAACATACCAACAAAATCATGATTATATAAAATACATGCAATGAACTAATGCACAACAACCATAACCATGAAAATTAATGCATAAAAATCACATATAAAATGAACATGCATAAAAAATTCATATACAACTGACATGAATTTGACATGACAACATATCCTAGCATCAACATCATCAACTTCTACATGAAACCACAACTGTAACAATGACTATCACCATGCATACATAACAAGCACATATAAAAACTACATGCATGCATTATAATCACATTCCTCCCATCCAATACAAGTGTTGAACCATGCTCTGATAACACTCTGTGGTATCAAATATCACACAAAGAGAACAGAAACCAAACACCACCCAAAGAGAACGAAAGTTGCTATGATACCACTCTATAACACCCTTCTCCGAAAATTACACAAGTTTATCGATCCACCAATGTAAATATTTGATGAAGAGCTACTATGATATGATTAAACCTCCTAGATCACCTTAAGGAAGTGAAATTGACAAAAAAACCCTATTGACCTTCCTCGGGTGCTACAAGACCCCCAAGAGCTAAACCATCCTACCAAGTGTCCAAACCTTGAGCTAAATTTCCTTTTCACTGATCAATAGTACTAGTTGCATGAAAAAACTTGCATCCATGATACTATTGGCCTCCAGTCACATGAATAAACACTGCAAGGGTGCGACTGCATTCTTTTTTGACCAATTTTGTGCCTAACATCGCGAAATTTGTGCCACCTTTTTAGGTATAGATTCTATGTCACTTCCTAGAACTTGATGAAACTTTCCAAAATAATAAATGACATAAATAAAAAAATTCTGACACAAAACATAATCAAGGACTTGGACTATCCAAACCTAACCATGACAAATTTCGTCGAACACATGGAAAAAATGTAATCTATAGGTCATAATAAAAAATATGATAATAGGGACTTCATACTTATTTGAGAAATGTCAAGAAGGCATGATTCCCTCTCATAATAGCTGCAATATCATCTATTAGGTCATACATTCATTATTCATTCATTTACTAATAAAAGCATGATGAGATCCATAACTCATATTTTTCATAAACCATGCTTATAACCAACATAAAACCAATGAGTCAAAAATGATAGAACAACCATTATAATCACATAATAACAAGAATATTTACACATAATAAACAAGAAGAAAAAATCTCTTATTAACATATGAAAAAGCCAACCACGCCAAGGACATCCACGTACCGCCCAACCATAGAATGGGTTGAAGCAAATATTTCTTTCAACTAATCAACCCCATGCCATATTCCAAGCATGAATGTGGGACTTACAACAAAACAAACAGGGTTTATGCAGGATTTACTACAATCCACCAAGGGATTCCTAAGACCAAGGCCTCATCTATTCAACTAGGATTTACCACAATCTCACAAAGGGATTCCTAGGCCCAAACAAGAAACATACACTACCAGGATTTATCGCAATCTGACCATATACCGGTCCAAGGATAAATAGGCCTATACAAGCATGGATGTCTCCAGATCTCTCCACCTAAAATGTGAGGAATTTTTCCGTCTCCACCTCTAGTCTTTATCGTATATTTTGTATTTCATCAGTAGAGTATTCCTGGGCCCAACGAGGCTGTCCCTCTAGGCTTTAGTATATATCCTGCCATTCATTGGTGTTACACAATAATTTGTCACCGTCCCTGCAATCCCCCGTCCCACACATTGGAGGGCTTATTTTGTGACCTGTGAGTAGTGACATGAATTGAAACCACTTTCATGGCATCCCCCTTGACAAGGACCATCATTCCCCTGAAGACACTTTCCTGTGAAAAGCCCTAAAAATAGCCTTTTTAGCCTTGGCGCGACTAGCTAGTTCATCCCTCGCACCAATGGGGGAAATCCACCAAAGAGGGCGCTCTAGCTGGCGCTTTATCCCAATGTATCACCCGCACCAAGCTTAATAAGGAGTGTTTTTAAAATATAAATGGCGGAAGTTTGATTCCAACCAAATTTTGAACTGGTCTCTTATTTGAGTTGGGAGGTTTGGCTCCAGATCTCCATGTATGGGAAGTGGTTTTCCACCTATCATGGAAGCTTCCTTGAGGATAGGGCCAATCCCACCATTGTAGGGATTCAGACTCCCCATCCACCATCTATATAAGCTTGTCATTTTCTCTTTGCAAGATAGCCTGAATAGAGCTGAATCAATTGTAAGGAGACTATCGTCAGATAGCCGAAGAGAGAGAGACTTGTCCTTGTCCCGACGAGCTTTACCGAGACGTACTCCTTTATCGACCTGCCGAAGGAAGATCTAGCATCAGAGCTCAAGTTGTATCTTTATTTTTTCTGATTAATAATAAGCGACTTCGATTATGGTTCCACTCAGATGTTCATGTTTTACATGATGAGTTGTATCTTCTCTAACTGATACATAATTGCATGTATTAGGTTTTACGCTTGTTTGTTTGTTGTTTCTTCTTGTACGTGCAGGTGTTTGATCGCATTGAGTGAGAGAATTGTGATTTGCCAAAGTGGGGGAAGGAAGCATCATCTTCTCCACAAACAATGACAGCATAGGACTTAAGGTAGGCCTCTTGTCGCATCTTAGTCTTTTGCAATTAGGAACTTGTGTCTTAGCGTGACTCAGTTGTTGCTAGACCCAATCTGGGCTAGTAGGGATCGCCTCTGTTCGCAGAGGGGATTTACCTCTCCAAAAAACTGGTGACTCCGCTGGGGAGACATTGATTGGAGTTTGTCTTGTCTTTTTGGTTGATTTTGGTCTTTGCCTACTTGATCAGCTCTTATGGTTCACTCTTTTTCAGTGTTAAACTATTGTTTAGCCTCACCATCCCTGATCTGCTTCTGGATTTCTATTTTTCATCTTTTCCATTAGTAAACTCGACTAGCACGGTTTTTTCCCTAACAGTCACGCTAGCTGGTGCAAGTTCCCAGTTTATCACCTGCGCCAATCCTATTCTGGCGCTAGTTGCAGCCTGACAGACACGCCAATTCTGTAAGGTGCTAGGGTTTTCTCCTTTTTGGGCTTTCTAATCTTGGTTTGTGGTTTTGGTGTCATTTTTTGGACTGCCTGAGTGTTCTGAAGCCTTGTTTGACTGTCTGTGACCTTCATCCTCTGGTTGTTTTCCCTTTTCTATGGATTTTACATTCTAGCCCTAGGGCATCTAGGTACTATAGTGTGTCGAGCCTCCCGTGGGAGTTTTTGGTCCTCATTTGATCAGTCAATTTTGTTATTGCTTGTTTGCATTCATTTGGTGGTTGTCCACTATTTTATTGTGTTATTTGAGTGATTAGCTTCTTCTTCATTTGAATTCTGCTTTGTCTCGCTTTGAACCTAGACTACATGGTTCATTTGAGTCTTTGGAATTTCTCTTAGATTTGAGGGACTTCTTTGTCAATTTGGGATCTGATTGTGTGTTTGACATTGAGTGAAATTTCTTGTCTTTGCTATTTTTCTACCGCTTCTCAAATTGTTCTTTGCATTGGTTTTCATTTTTTTTAGTGCACTTTGCTCTTAAACATTGAAAATAAAAAAATCTCTTTTTCTTTTGATTAGTTAATGTAAATTGAATCTTTTCTATATTATTATTGATTTGTAACTTTGAAAGAAAAGCTTTTAATTTTCATTAGCGTGCATTAGAGACACTAGTGGTTGTTTTCTGATCATTTTGTTATTGTGTGAAAGCTCTCAACCTTCCTGTAGTTAGCTATTCATCAAACGAAATGATACATTATGGCATGTAGTGTGCATTTAGGAGATTTTGAGACATAGCATTCGGTAGGGCCTGGAAATTGAAACATAATTGAAGATCAACATTAAAATTTATTCAATTTACCTTAAGGCAGCATTAAAACATTAAAAAAATATTTAGAGGTCTACGCTAGTGACGTCTTCCAGCGTCGTTAAACCTAGTAGCTGTCGTTCTCCTCTTGGCTTTAGACAACACTAGTACATACTTGTGCTCCCCGTACCGTCGTGTATATAAAGGGAGACCCCACTAGGTTGCTATAATTTATCTATAGGAAGCCGAGTCTGCCACCTTATACTTGTGATACATCCGACACAACATTCGGGGAGATTTCCTACACGTACGTCAAGTCCTTGGTTGATTTCTCTTTCATTTTGAAGCCAAGGTGTATATTGCAGTTCATGGATATCTTGTACACCCTTTTCCTAGATTACGAGAGTAGTCATTTCAATCTTTTCTGACTATGTAGATTTGAAAGGATCATCAAGCACTTGTCCTTTCACGCTTGTTTCAAAACTGAAAGAGATAGAGTCACCTTTCATCCGTTTCTCGACTCTTAGAACATGAAATGGTAAGTTTCAATGTGGTAAAATAAATCACCTGCGATCACATGCCCTGTTAAAAAAATTTTGTTGGCCGTTTGATTGTGTGCCTTAATTTTTTTTAGCCCGTGTGTTGTGTTTGATATCTTCCTTTCGTCATTACTGTCACAATGGCAGAACCCTCAGTTTCGTCTACTAGTAGTCTGTACACAGATGATTCATCAGAGGTCTCTCGATCCTCTGCTGAACCTCAGCAACCCATCGTTTTCGAGTTTCCTGACGGGGGACCTGCTCTATCTAAGCTTCCCTTTGGAGGACTAGTTGAGTTCAATTGGCCCTTATCTGATGCTTGGTCTAGATTCGAAGTAGGGGAATACTTCCCTCCTCTTACATTAGGTTTTCCTTTTCTAGTTGCTATTATTCCTCCTAGTCCTTGCCATCTGCTACAAGATCTAGTGGCAGGTTCAGATATGGGCTCATCCAGCCATTCTCCTAGTGAGGAAATCCCCATGCCTGGTGAAGATTACCAGTTTTTCCCAGAAGACAACCCCGAGTTATCTATCATGTCTTCATGCGGTCCTTCACTTCTAGCAGGGTATAGATCCTTAAGTTAGATTATGACCACTGTCACCTCTATGGGAATATCAAATCCTTCTACGAGGCCGGTTATTCCTTCATTGGGGATGTCTCCTAGGACACCCATTACGTCATCCCCTCAGGTCACTTCAGTACCTATCAGACCCACTGTCTGTGTGGCTGCATCTACACCCGCTATTACTACTCAGTCTATAAGGACCACGTCACTTCCCGAAGATGTCTATATAGCATCTGCTATTCTGGAGAGAATTTCTCCTGAAGAGTATCGATTGTCCCTACAGCAATCGAACCCCAGGTCAGTCAATCCTCCCAAGATCCCAACCGTCTGTATTTTTCGCATTATGCACAGGATGGTACCCCCATTTACATTTTTCCATATCAATACAATTTGCAGGGAAACCCTTTACGTTTACCTGCTCCAGAGGCTTATCTCCATGGTCAAGGTTTTCCGTCTAACCAGGCTGGGAAACCTTACAACCCGCAAGGGCAACCCTTCCAAGGCCAACCTTCAGGTAAGCCTAGTTATCTTTATGACCTGCAAGGATAGCCCTTACAAGGCCAACCTCTGGGCCAGTAGGGGTTGTTATATGGTCCGCAAGGACAGTCCTACAACCCTTCAGGTCAACCTATCCAGCCTCACCCTGTGGTCCAACCAGGGCAACCTCAAGAACCCACAGGTCAATTGGGCTACCAACTGGGGCCGTTGTATGGTCCTAGGGGGCAAGTCCAACCTTCTCAACCTATGGTGCAACCTTAGCAGCCTCAGTATCCTATTGGTCTGAATGTGGCACAACCAGGATCATCCTACAGTCCTGTTGCAGGTCAAACCGGTTATCAAGCACAACCTGGCCCCATTCCACCACCAGGCCAACCGGCCCATCCGACACAACCTGGTGTCCCACATCAGCCAGGTCAACCTGTACAACCTATGCAACCTGTTCACCCGTGTTAACCTATTCAACCAGGGCAGCCCATTCAGCCAGATCAACCTGTCCACCCAGGCCAGCTTGCACATCCTATCAACCCTGCTCAAGAACCCTCAGTTTCGTCTACTAGTAGTTTGTACACAGATGATTCATCAGAGGTCTCTCGATCCTCTGCTGAACCTCAGCAACCCATCGTTTTCGAGTTTCCTGACGGGGGACCTGTTCTATCTAAACTTCCCTTTGGAGGACTAGTTGAGTTCAATTGGCCCTTATCTGATGCTTGGTCTAGATTCGAAGTAGGGGAATACTTCCCTCCTCTTACATTAGGTTTTCCTTTTCTAGTTGCTATTATTCCTCCTAGTCCTTGCCGTCTGCTACAAGATCTAGTGGCAGGTTCAGATATGGGCTCATCCAGCCATTCTCCTAGTGAGGAAATCCCCATGCCTGGTGAAGATTACCAGTTGTTCCCAGAAGACAACCCCGAGTTATCTATCATGTCTTCATGCGGTCCTTCACTTCTAGCAGGGTATAGATCCTTAAGTTAGATTATGACCACTGTCGCCTCTATGGGAATATCAACTCCTTCTACGAGGCTGGTTATTCCTTCATTGGGGATGTCTCCTAGGACACCCATTACGTCATCCCCTCAGGTCACTTCAGTACCTATCAGACCCACTGTCTGTGTGGCTGCATCTACACCCGCTATTACTACTCAATCTATAAGGACCACGTCACTTCCCGAAGATGTCTATATAGCATCTGCTATTTTGGAGAGAATTTCTCCTGAAGAGTATCAATTTTCCCTACAGTAATCGAACCCCAGGTCAGTCAATCCTCCCAAGATCCCAACCGTCTGTATTTTTCGCATTATGCACAGGATGGTACCCCCATTTACATTTTTCCATATCAATACAATTTGCAGGGAAACCCTTTACATTTACCTGCTCCAGAGGCTTATCTCCATGGTCAAGGTTTTCCGTCTAACCAGGCTGGGAAACCTTACAACCCGCAAGGGAAACCCTTCCAAGGCCAACCTTCAGGTAAGCCTAGTTATCTTTATGACCTCCAAGGATAACCCTTACAAGGCCAACCTCTGGGCCAGTAGGGGTTGTTATATGGTCCGCAAGGACAGTCCTACAACCCTTCAGGTCAACCTATCCAGCCTCACCCTGTGGTCCAACCAGGGCAACCTCAAGAACCCACAGGTCAATTGGGCTACCAACTGGGGCTGTTGTATGGTCCTAGGGGGCAAGTCCAACCTTCTCAACCTATGGTGCAACCTTAGCAACCTCAGTATCCTATTGGTCTGAATGTGGCACAACCAGGATCATCCTACAGTCCTGTTGCAGGTCAAACCGGTTATCAAGCACAACCTGGCCCCATTCCACCACCAGGCCAACCGGCCCATCCGACACAACCTGGTGTCCCACATCAGCCAGGTCAACCTGTACAACCTATGCAACCTGTTCACCCATGTTAACCTATTCAACTAGGGCAACCCATTCAACCAGGTCAACCTGTCCACCCAGGCTAGCCTGCACATCCTATCAACCCTGCTCAACAGCCAATTTATTCGATGTCGCTACTGAATCAACCGGTGCGCCCTACTTATCAGGCTCAGCAGGGCCCCACTTATTAGCAGCACGCTCAACCCCAAGGCGGTTACTATCCTCAAGGTCAATCGCGACCGGTTTACAACCCGCCCCAAGGTTCCCATTATTATCCTTAAAAACTAGGCTATACCTATACTCAGCAGCCAAATCCACATACTGCTCAAATGAGGCTGACATATAATCAGGGTCCATACCCCGGTTATCAACCCTCGTACACTGGTTACCAACAATCGTATCAGACTGGTTATACCGCCTATACCCCCTATGGTCAGAATCCTTCGGGACAGAACCCATGGGGGCAAGGTTATGCTCAACCAAGGTGGAGTACAGGTACAGGTCCTTATCGAGGGCCTAGCATGCCTTTCAATCCGCAATTTCCGTTTTTGGCCACCTTGGAATTACCAGACGTTTCTAAATTAACCAATGATCTAATTCTTCACAATCCTTATTGGCCTCTGGTTCCAACCAAGGTACCCGGCGACTGTCCTAAGTTTGAAGGTAAAGCTAGAGAGGACCCCCAAGCTCATGTAATGACCTACCATCTGTGGTGTTCGTCCAATTCTTGGGTGGATGATTCTATTCATCTACGTCTCTTCCAATGTACTCTTACTGGTGTTGTCGCTAAGCAGTATATAGAATTACCCTGTGGCATCTTTCAAGACTTCAATACATTAGTTATGGATTTTCTGACTCACTTCCAGTTACTGGTTCGCTATGAAGCCGGGACACATCTCCTGACTTCTTTGAAGCAAGATAAAGCCACCCACATATCCGATCATATTCATAAGCGACAACGTCTTCGTAGACTGATCAAGTTTGATATACCTGATCAAATACTAATGCATTGGTTCACCACCTCCTTCGTTAACAAAATCGCTCAAAATATTGCTATGGGGGCATGTGTGACTAAAGAGCAAGTCATCACACGTGCCCAATGCCTGGATTTGGTGTACTCCCAGTCTGGCGCGCTTTATGATATTTTGACTGATGCTCTGTGGCTGGGAACCTTGAAAGCACCACCTACCCCCACGGTGGATGGTGTTATTGGTTTCGTTTCTCAAAATTCTCGAAAATCCTCAAATGGGAAGTAGAAGTCCAATTCTTCCAATAATTCTTCTCTTCCCGCCCCTCCAAATTCTGGAAAAACTATGGAGGTCAACACCGTTCAGGCTAATCCTATGAAAAAGGCCTCGAAAGGAAAGAAGAAGGGCAAAGGAAAATCGAAACCCGACACCCCAGAACTAAAGTCTTCTAAACCTTGTACTGATGATGGTTCCCAACGTAAACCGAGGTACCCCTACATTATTTTTGAAGGAGACCATTATACCAAATATTTTCCTCGACGATCTGAAATTAGTCAAATTCTGAAAGGATCCAAAGGGACTCCAGTAGTTCTCAAAGAACCATTCCCGTCTCAGCAGACCCAGATGGTTGAGCATCCTTCACCATCTACACCATTTGGGTCCTAGGTCTTTATGATGAATGGTGTTGCACCTATCTGAATTGCTACATGTTCGAAGGATTATGCCGGATCATGCTAGGTAACTGAGAAGGAAGTCGTGGATGGCCCACCTCCCCCACCCGTCTCTGGTCCTTTGGAAATTGAGAAGCCCAGTGCTGAACCTGTTGTGAGGCCACCTTCTAAAGGTGTTCTACGAAGATCTTCCTGCAACCCAAATTCCCGTGTCGCTCAGCACTACAGTATTGTTGAGGATTTGGCATAGGCGCCTTCTGCCATGTCTACATTGGAAGTGCTTCAAAGTTTCCCATCACAACAAAAAGCTCCGTTGTCTGCAATCGGTGGAATCGATCCCAACGATTATAATCTTCTCACCTTCGACTTAGAAAAATTTTTCCCCCGACTTCCACATCAAATTGCTCTTGTTATACAAGTCGGGATCAACGACCTTAACATCCATAGAGCCGTTGTGGATGAAGGTTCTTCCACCTGTGTTATGTCATCCGGCTGCTGGAAGGCCATTGCCTCTTTGGCTCTTACATCGTCTCCCAATGCCTTAGAGGCATTCGATGGTCGGGAATCAAAACCCCTGGGTGTTCTCAAGAGTTTTCTGATAACGTTACAGGGGAAGATAGTCAACGTATAAGTAGAAGTGGTTGACGCCAAGCTTAACTACAATCTTCTTCTCGGCCGCAGTTGGACTCACGCCATGCTATGTGTGTTGTCCACCCTCTTTCGGCTTCCTAAGTTCCCTCTTGAGGGAAAAATCATTACTGTGGATTAGTTTTCTTTCTTCACCTCATCCTCTGAGAAAAAATTTCCTTACGTGGATCAGATCCCCAATCCCCCTGACAGTGTAGGACCTAGTCTCTTCAAAGACCCTGTCCTCATGGGTATTTTTCCCGCGCCACCACCGCAAACCGTTCAAGTTAATATGGTTTCTCGGTCCGATGACCCTTGGATCATCCCTTCGCCTAAATAGGTGACCTCTTTTGGAGAATCGATGCCGTTAACTCCTGTTGAGATCAATTATTGTGAAATCATCACTTCATCTGATCCTCCTTGTGAAATTGCTCCTTCGAGCATGGCTCTGGATATATATTCTCAATCCCCTTGGCTTGGCAATGCAGATTTTCCTGACCCTTTAAGAGAATTTTTCCCTTATGATGAAGCTATTGTTGAAACCATGTCTCTTGAAGATCTACCATGGAGCGATGGACATCATCGTTACTCATTCATGCCTAGCCTGGGGGCAATGTCTGATTTTCTAGAGCATGATGTGTCTGGTTATCCCCCTCCGGAGCCTCCTTCGTCAAGCTCGTCAGAGCATAGTTCCTCTTCTTGTGTTAAGCTCCTAAAACAATGAAACAAGTTGTTACGAGGACAGTTCTTTTCAGTGTGTCAACCTCGTTAAAATAATGAAACACGAGCCTGTTCAATTCGAGTTTTGTTAGATTTTGTGTTTTAAACCTTCACTCCATTTCCTATGGACTGAAGCTTGGGGGGCATGTACCTCGAATTGAGACACCATGCTGGGGGGCATGCCCGTTTCCCTCATTTTCAAGCATAGTTTGCATATGTGTGTGCATGTGTGCTTTTAAGCTTGCATAAAAATAAAATGCATTGTAATGCATTTTGTGACCTTTTCCATTGGGTCGTTTTTTATGCAAATTATAAAACTGATGCATTAGATAACATTGTATTAGAAATTTGCATAACTTATAAAAAACATCATCACATGTAAAAAGATCCATCCGAAGAGAAATATATATATATATATATATATATATATATATATATATATATATATATATATATATATATATATATATATATATATATATATATATATATATATATGTCGATAGTTTGCAGTTTCTGTACATCACATAAAGCTAAAAAATATACATGTCTGTATAATAATAGCCAGAGAAAACATGTCTCTCAAAAATATGCATATAAAAAGCCCTAGATGGTTAATCAACATGGTGCTCGTGGTAACATGCCACTGCGCACACCAGTCGCCTCAGCAGTCAATGGAGGCGACTAGGCACCCCCACAGTGTGTCGTTGGTAAGCCAACAGGACATCTGCTGGCTGCGCATAGTCTGGGATTCCCCGGGCGATGCCATATAGGTTTTGGATCAGCTCACTCCCTTCGTCACCCTTAGCTTGGGGGTCGTATGCGAGAGGGGTCCTCCACGCAATGGGCGACATGCCCACAGGCTTGTCTGGGCCAACGTCTGCATACACATAGAACTTTTGTTAGAATAGGAATGTATCACCAAAAAGTCATAAATACATAAAAAATAAAAAAGAGTCATACCCAGCTCCTCGTCCCAGTCCTCCCCCTCCGGAAGTGGAAGATCTGGGTCTCCCGTGAAATCGGTACCTGCGTAGGGCCAATCCTCAACTACAATCAGCTGACGCCATAACCATACAAAAAAATCAGGCCTCCAAGACATCTGCTGGCCTCCTCCAGACCTGGGCATAAGTGCTTCCCATCGAGCCATCCTCGGCTCCCTCAATGACGGCTCGACAACTATGGCCCCTTGGCCCTTGAAAATTGGTAATCGCTCCAGAATGAACGACACCAGAATGGAGCCATACCCAAACTGTTTCAGTTTGGATTTCTTGCACTTTTTTAGCTATCATTTGATGTTTTTTGTCACCACAGTGGCCCAATCAAAAAGTGTAGGATTCATGCATTCAGAAGATAGTAGGAGCTGCGCTTTGGTTGCCTCATGCGGGGCCTGCGATCCTGCAACCCGCGTAATGGTGTGAAGCACTACCCAGAGTGCTAGATCATAGAGTGTGTGGATGTCTACTTTCCCACTTCCCGATCTGGTTTGTGCCCCTGGGCACACTCTCACCATTACCATATCAATTTTCTCCCCAGAAGGTCTGCTGCCTGTCATAATTGGCACTGGGCCTCTGCTTGAGAATCCAGTTATGAAATAAACATTAGAGACTTCAAGTGCCAATACTTGGTCTCAGAGTTTGAATAATTCTTCATTCTCATCCCATATGCTAACCAAATACTGCAATAGCTCATGTTGAGCTCTTAAACATGGTGTGAGGAAGAACTTCTTGAGACCACATTCCCGGAGGGCGTTCATGCAAGCTTCATTTTCCATGGCCATTTTGTCCTCTTCCCTATGTTCCCTCTCCTTCCACTCAATCACCATTGTGCCTAGATATCTACACCAACATGGTCAAAAACACCTTATTATATCTCCGCAACACTTAAAAATTCATTTGAGTGGCTCACATTTTGGTAAATTAACGCAGAAATTTGAGTTGTGCCATTGGCGCGACCCCTTTTCAAAAAGGAGCCAATTAGCGCGGGTCCATGCTCGATACCCGCACCAATTGGCCGAGCCCTATTATAGCATCATTTTTCACCCTCTAGTGATTCATGATTGTCTTTATGGCTTTGGGCACCCATTCCTACAGACTTGAACAAAATTCACTAAAAAACTGTGTTAAAATTCCCATACGCAGTTATGCCTAGACTTTTCTGCGTGTATACGCGAGTCCATATGTACTTTTCTGCGTATGCCATTAAAATAATTAAAAAATATATTAAAATTCCCTATTTTCAGGCTGGGTTGATGGTTACTCTAGTAGTTCAACCACCCCAGCATGTGGCCAACTGTCTCCAACTGATTGAAACTACTTTGAGGGAGTATAAAAGCCCCTCATGTGTATGGCCTAAGGGAGGGAGAAATTTTATAGACATTATACTCTATTGGAATCCCAGTTCAAGTGTGATTCCCCATGCCTCCTGCAATTTCCCAGATTTATACAGGAAACCCTTGTTTCCTGGAGATGTTCATCCATTTATATGCCATCTCGAGTGCACAAGTCTTGAAAGTATCTTAGCGAGGCAAGGATGGGACGAATCCGGACGACGGTCTGCTCGAAGATCGTGGAAGGATTCAGGTAACCTCTCCACTTTTAGTACTGTACATGCTGTTCGTGATAATGAAGAACCATCTTGTTCCTGAACTCGTGTGTTAATGTTTACTTATATGTGTGAAAAGATTATCATTTAAGCATTTATTATGGTTTATATAATGTTTCACAAGGATTGCACTAACGTTTAGGAGAAGTATATGCTGTACAACTAGGTTTCCATGCACGTTCTTTCTTGTTTTCTAGGTTGAAGGAGGAAGAAGGGTTGCTGGGGGTTTGGACCCCACGGGATCTACATCGAACGTAGGACTACGAGTGAGTTATGCTATCATTGTTAACTAGTTTTTTGCATTCAAGTATGGTTGTGTGTGAGTCCTTCTGAATAGCATGCCCTGCTCTGTGGAGGTTTAGACCCAACAAACCTCTATGGTGATTTTCCCCGAAACAGAACTGGCGACTCCACTGGGGACCACATTCTTGTGATTCCCCTGTTGGGTGGTTTCAGCTGTTTGATAGGTTTCCAACAGTTTTAACTTTTATTTCCAGTCTAGTTAACTCTTTCTCAGTCAGACTGAAGTCCTGGTTTCTTATCCAGGCTTGATCTTTTTTATTTTTCATTATTTACCTTTGCATACGCGGGTTTGTTTTCACACAGATGCTTATACACATAGTTTTTGTTAAAGGGAGTCGTGTATACGCAGGTTTCCTTTAGCACAGTCGCGTATGCACGCTTGTTTCTAAACTGTCAAGTCGCGTATACCTGGGTCAATTTTAAAATTTTAGGTTTCTTGGCTTTTTAGTCCTGTCTGCCTGTGGAGACCTGTTCCTGCAGTGTCTTTGTGTCCTCTGGATTGTGTAGAAAGTGGTCTTTGGTTTTTTCTCTCTCTTGTTTGGTTGAAAACTAGATTTTTTGGAAAATCTTGTTTCTTGTGCTGGCATTTCTAGTTTGAGTACCAAGATCTCTTCCTAGGGATTCTTGGCTATTCTGCTTCATCAGAACAGAGAGCTTCTGCTCATTTACTCTTTCCTACCTTTGTGTCTTGCTTTGTGCTTTGATTTTTGCCCATTTTTTGGTTGGTTTTCTTGAGTTCAGTGGACTAGCTCTTGTTGCAATTTTTGAAGAGTCTTTCTAGGTTCTTTGAAGTTTTTTGTTTGCTGCAAGGTTGTACTATTCTTCTAGGCTGAGTGATTGAGTTTCTTATCTTATTTTTCTCATATAAATCTTGCTACTAGCTAGCCCTATAAGGTTTAGAGCATTTTTGAAGTTTTTGCTTGAAATTTAGAGTTGTTTGGCTTGGGATTTGATAGTTTTTCTTGGTCTTTTCGAGCTCTTCTTTTTTATAAAACTCAAAAGCTCAAAAAACATTTTGTTTTGTCATTTGCTTTTGTTTTGCATTTTTTTTTTATTTTGTTATATCTTTTGAAGCGTTGTTGAGGTTTCTTCGTTTTGGTTTTTGACTTGATTTTGGAAAGGAATTGTCATTGGTTTCTTCCTCTTGTTTCAAGCGTTTTGGTGTCTTTATATTAAGAGTTTATGATTTTGGGAACTAGCTTTCTAGACAACCAAAAAGAGATAAAACTGAAGGATCTTTGGGAAATTTCTCTCTGCTTTAGTAGAATTTTTATCTTAGAATTTGAATGCTCTTAGTGATTTGCATCAAGTGCACTTAAGAATTTAGTCATTTTCATAGTTTTTGTGAGTGTGAAGTTTGTTATCTGAAAATAAAAATATTTTTTTTTTTAAGTCTCGTAGAACCTGTGTAGAAGTTGCTTTTCATCGAAAGACAATAACTGCATTTGCATGTATTTTGGTTTTTATTAATTTATTTTCTGCGTCAAAACACCACAAGTTTCATTTCCATATCCCTTTGACTTAACATAACGGCCAATTAAAATAAGCGATATAATTTAAAAGCAACTAGCAAGTTTTTAAGTGTCATACACCAACTAGCTAGGTTGTAGGGCCTTGGATTAGGTGAGTGGAGAGTTAACTCTCCAAGGCCGCTCAAAAAAAACATAGAAAGTTGATTAATTGAGCGAAATCCAACTCCGTTAGGTGGACCGGGAAAGCTCTCCTCCAGAGATTCAAGCACGAGGGGAAGTGAAGGCTGAGAAGAGAGATACCCCCTCTCTGATTTTCTGGATCTGACCCCAAGACCGTTCCGCCCGGCTTCTGACACGGACTGGTGCCCATAGTTGCCACTCCTAGGTTCCACATAGGTGACTGCGGGGGGGAATACCCGTGGTACCTGAGGCAGACGCCGTATCACTTTCAGCAGTACTTCTGGGGGGTGCCCTTGCGAAGCTTGGGTACTTGTGCCAGCAAAGGCTGTTGTTAGGAGGTCGGCGTAACTGTTTCTGTTACCTTCAATAGTAGGCCCGGGCCGTAATTATCCCAGACTACTTTCGGGAGGTCCTATATTTCGCTTTCTTGTATTTTGGTGTGGGTCCTAATCACCCGGAGTGGAAATACCTGAAGGCTATTTGCTTGATTGTATCTTAGGGATTTTTCCTGTAGTGAGTGCTCTTTGCTCCTAGCTTTCCTAGCTTTACATTTTTGAGTCTAATTAAAATTTGTTAAAGTGGCTGATCAAGCGCCTCGTCGATCGAGGAGAATCCGGGGGTTATCTCCCGAGAGTTCAGAGCCTTCTTCAAGAAGGCGTAGGAGTAGTTTAGCAGGTGAGTATCACCCTGTGACATCTGATGCAATGGAGAGAGATCCTCCACAAGGGTCTGAAGGTTTCGTAGCTAATTCTGGTGTTGGTTCCGAGAGGAGCGCTCTGCTCACCTCGCGAGTTTTATTTCCACAGGAAGAAGAAGTTCAAATAGAGGAAGTGCCTAAAACTTTTGTGTCACTTCCATCTCCTCTTCCTCCTGATTTTCTGTTCGTTTTTGAATACATCAGACCTGAGTCAGAGAGACTGGAAGATCCTCTGTATTATACATTCCTTTCGATGGCCACAACTGGGAACGCGGCTTCTGCTGTGAGTGTTGTAGGCATTCAGAGCTTCTGTTGAAGGAGGGGGCACTATTGCTATATATTCGATTGCTTCTAGTACTGCTGTGTTTGGCTCTGGTTTCACCCAAGCGCATGCTTCCCAATATGGTCCCTTCTGTTTTGGAATGCCCACTAGTGGGATTCCTTCTTTTTCCTTTTCCGCTGCTGCAGCTGGATCTACACCCATGTCTTCCATGGCTAGTGGATCAGCTTCTTTTCAAGGGTTCCCCTTCGAAACTGGACACATTCCTAGTTCTAATCCTTCTTTAGGGTCCTTTCCATTTACTTCTCAGACCCAGAGTTTCAACCCTTGGTCTGGAGGTCAGAATTCGACTACTTTTATAGGTTGGAACCTTGTATTCACTACAGCGGGGGCAGGAAATCAGTTTTACGCTGGTCACCAAGGGAATGCTTCTTTCCCTTCTTCGAGTGCTTATCAGACCTTTTCCCCTCTTTCTAATGCCTAGAACCCCTATCAGGGGCTTTCCTCTTCATTTCATACTTCAGTGGGGGGAACTGGTCCGCTCTTTGGTAACTCTGCGTTGGGAGGAGGTTCTTCTCCTTTTTCTACGAGTTCTTTTTGGCAACCTGGTGCCTCATCAAATCCAGGTTATTCTTTTCAGAATGTTGAGAATTCATCCTATCAAGGATGGAATCCTCAGGCTCCGCCTCGTTTACCTTTTCTGGCAACGTTAAACTTGCCAGATCTGTCAAAATTAACTAATGATCCGATCCGTTACAGTCCGAGGTGGCCTCCGGTTCCCACCAAACTTCCTTCAGACATTCCAAAGTTTGAAGGCAAGAATTGAGAAGATCCGGCTGACCACATCACTACCTTCCATTTATGGTGTTCTTCTAACTCCCTGATCGATGATTCGATTAGGTTGAGATTGTTTCAACGCACCCTAACTGGAAACGCTGCCAAATGGTATATTGAGCTAACTGGGGGCAGTTTTGCTACATTTGGAGAACTGGCTGTTACATTTCTAAACCATTTCTAGTTGCTTATCCGATATGATGTCGGGACTGAACTCCTAGCTAATTTTAAACAGGACGACGCAACCCACATTTCTGACCATATTCAGGAATGGCGGAGAAGGAAGAGGCTTATTAAAGCTCATATTCCAGGTGAATTCCTTTTGGAATGGTTTCTGAAATCTCTACAGTCAGATATTTCGGACGTATCCCTCTCAGGGGTATTTTCCGAGGAGCAGGCCATTTTTAGGGCCCAGCAGTTGGAACTGATATATTCTCAGTCTGGTGTCCTCCATAAGTATTTTCCCAATGCTCCTCGCTCCAAATTAGATTTATCCAAAACTAAGCCTGGTCCTCATGGTGACGGACTGATTGGATCAATCAATAGTGGTGCAGCCAGCCTGCTTACTCAATTGCAGCAGTTGTCTTTGCAATCTGCTCCTTCTAGTCAGGTTGTGCCTGCTGAGTCATCACCTTCCCAATCTTTGTCCATAAATGTTGTCCAAGCTTCTAATCCCAAAGGAAATCAACAATCCGAAGGGAAGAAGAAGGGACGAAATAATAAGAAAAAGGGCAAGAATGGGAAGGGTAATGCGAATAAAACCAATGAGCATGTTGGTGAGGGTCCAAAGGAGAAAAGGAAAGTGAAGTTTCCATGCAAGCTGTGTGCTGGAGACCATCTTACACACCTTTTCCCTAAAATTCAGGATGCGCAGCGCCTGTTAGCTCAGCAGGGTTCTTCTAGTTCCCAGGCTGTGTTAACAAACCCTTTTCCCCAAGGGCAACAACTAGTTGTTGGCGCGAATCAAAATCCTGGGGCTTCCTCTGGGGGCACCCAGGAAGGGGAAATTCCATCAAACATATTCATGATGAGTGATCACGTGGATGTCGCTACGAGATCCCGTGATTATGGCAGAGAAGAGTCTTCGAAAGCTAAGGATGCTCCTGATGCTACTGAGCCGCTTCACATTACAAGGCCTACTATTGAGCCTATACCTCGGATGCCCAAAACATCTACTAAGCGTTCGACGATTAATCCAAACGCTAGGGCTGCCCAGAACTACTCTATTGTGGAAGATCTGGCGCAGAGTCCTTGTGATATGTCAGATTTAGAGGTGCTCCAGTCTTGTCCGGCTCAGCGCAGTTCTTTTCTCACTGCCATTAGGGCTATTGATCCAAAAAATTCTCTTCTGATTACATTTGATATGACTAATTTTAAGAAGAGACTCCCCCATCATATGGCTTTTCATATTAAATCATCGTACCGGAAGTGAAATATCTTTCGAACGGTTGTTGATGAGGGTGCTTCCACATGTGTGATGTCTCTCACATGTTGGAAGACGATTGGATCTCCCAAAGCTGTTCCATCTACCACTCTTCTGACTGCGTTTGATGGTCATTCTCACAGACCGCATGGTATTGTCCCAGCTTTGCCTATCTGTGTTGGGGGAAAAACTGTGAATATAGAGGTTGAGGTAGTTGACGCAAGCTTGGACTACAACCTTCTGTTGGGGAGAAACTGGATTTATGAGATGGATGCCATTGCATCCTCATTGTTTCAGATTATTTGTTTCCCTCACAAAGGGAGGATTGTTATAGTGGACCAACTGGACTGTCCTCCTGTAGACCCGAATGCGTCTACTGACTCATCTATTCCAAAGTTGGATAATACTAAGGCGCCTGTTGAGAATTTAGGGGTTGGAATGTATTCTTCCTTGATGGGTACTTTCGATATTCCTCCTCCTACGGTTCATATTAATGCAATTTCATCCTCCAAGGCTCCTCTTCGAAGAGAGTTCTTCAGAACTCATTATTTTTCAGACCCTTGGACCTTACCTTCCCCTACTGCCACATTAGCAGAAGGTCAAGTGGGTGGAATGGCATTTCCAATGTCTGCAGCTGAGATTGCTTATCAGTCTATTGTTGACTCTGCAGAATCCATCCCAGCTCCTCTTTCACCAGAAGAGTTGGATGGAGATGTGGCTCCGGCTTGGACACTTAGTTCTTCTTCTGCCCAGGATTTCCTTGATACCACTCTTCCATCTGAAGAGGCCATCCTGGAAGCTATGACTAGTATAGATAGACCGTGGGATGACTTGCATCATCAGTCTTACTTTTTACCTAATTTGAGCGAAGTTGAAACAAGTTTTCCAAGTCCTCAGTCTCCTGGTCCTGTTCACCCAGTCCTGAACCCTTTAGCACCAACACAGGTTTATGCTGAAGGGAACATGGCTGTGATTTCTCCTACTATCCCGGTGAACATTTCCAAGGATCCCAATATTATTGAGAATGTCTTCATTGGAGCTGAATGTTCCCGTGAAGAAATTCAAATTTACACCGAGCTCTTTAAAGAGTATAGGGATGTATTCGCTTGGTCTTATGAGGAAATGCCTGGTATAGATCCATCTATTGTCCAGCATGAGATCAAGACTTACGAAAATGCTAAGCCTGTGAGGCAAAAACTTTGTCCGGTCAATCCTAGGAAGGCAGCAGCTATCAAAGCTGAGGTGGAGAAGCTGCTTAAGGCGGGATTCATTTTCCCTGTTCCTTTGACTGAATGGGTTTCAAACCCTGTTCCCGTAGATAAAAAAAAAGGAACAATTCGAGTTTGCATTGATTTCAGAGACCTCAATAAAGCATGTCCTAAAGATAATTACCCCACACCATTTATCGATCAGATCATTGACGAGTGTGCCGGTAATGAGATTTTCTCCTTCATGGACGGTTTCTCCGGATATAATTAGATTACTATCCGTCCTGAAGATCAGCTAAAGACTGCCTTTATTTGTCCCTGGGGTACTTTTGCATACAAGAAGATGCCTTTTGGTCTTAAAAATGCTGGGGCTACGTTTCAGCGGGCCATGTCATATGCCTTCCACGACATCAAAAAGATTATCGAGGCGTATTTGGATGATTTAGCTGCTCATTCTCGAAAGAGGATGAATCATCCTGCTCACCTCCGTCAAATATTTGAACGGTGTCGTTTCTATAAGATTAGGTTGAATCCGAACAAGTGCGTTTTCGCGGTTACATCCGGTCGGTTATTGGGATTCATAGTGTCTAGGTAAGGGATTAGGGTAGATCCCTTCAAGGTTGAGGCAATACTTCGGTTGCCTCCCCCGTCCTCTGTCCATCAACTTCAAAGTCTACAAGGAAAGTCTAATTTTCTTCGGAGATTTATCGTAAATTATGTTGAAGTTACCAAGGGATTTATGAGATTTTTGAAGAAGGGAGTTCCATTTCTTTGGGATGACTTCGCTCAACGCTCATTCGATGCTTTGAAAAAAGCATTGACCTCTGCTCCTTTGTTGATTCCACCTGATTATAGCAGGGATTTCCTTTTGTATCTGGCAGCAGCAGAATCTACTATTGGTATGGTTCTGGTTCAGGAAGATGATGCTCTTGCAGAGCATGTTATTTACTATCTTAGTCGAGGCTTGGTAGGACCTGAACTCCGGTACACTCCGATAGAAAAGTTAGCTTTGGGTAGCTGTTCATGCTGTGCAGCGACTCCGACATTACAGATTCTACGAAAAACTTATGTTTTGGCAGCAGCCAATCCATTTCAGTTTGTCCTCAGTAGGCGAGTGATTGGGGGAAAATACAATAGATGGATTGTGATTTTGCAGGAATTTGATCTTGAGTTTATGTCTGCCAAGTCCAAGAAATCATTAGTTTTTGCGGAATTGATCTCCGAGTTGCCCTGTGGGGAAGAAATGATTTATGATGAATCCTTCCCGGATGAACATTTGTTTCTTATCTCTTCACAGGATCCTTGGTATGGAGATATAATTGTGTATCTCCAGACTGCGAAGTTTCCCTCTACTTTTTCGAAAGATGAGCGTCGTAAGTTGCGTCACTTGGCTAAGAATTACTTGATTATTGGTGATGCTTTATACCGTCGAGGGGTTGATTCAATCTTGAGACACTGCTTAACTCTCGAAGAAGCTGAGGCTGTGCTGAATGATTCCCACAGTGGAGCTTGTGGTGGTCATTTATCCGGGCTTGCTACAGCCCAAATGATCTTGCATGTTGGGTACTTTTGGCCTTCGATTTTCAAAGATTGTATGGAGTCGGTCAAAAAGTGTCATCCGTGTGAAGTCTATACTCGAAAAATGCACGCTCATCCAGCTCCGCTTTTTCCAGTAATTACTGTCGGTCCCTTTACAAAGTGGGGTATTGATTATACTACTTGTAACCCGCCTTCGGCTAAAGGTCACAAGTACATTATTGTAGCAGTAGACTACTTTACGAAGTGGGTCGAGGCTATGCCTACTTTTGGGAATGATTGTGAGACTGCAGCTCTTTTTCTTTTCAACCAGGTTATTGCTCGTTTTGGTATTCCTAGAGAGATTGTCACTGATCATGGCAGTCATTTTCAGAATAGCATGATGGCTAAGTTGGCTCTAAAATTAGGTTTACGGCAGGAGCATTCATCTCCGTATTATCCTCAAGCCAATGGGCAAGTGGAAGCCGTGAATAAATCCTTGAAGAAAATTTTTCAAAGGAAAATTGATAAGGCTAGATCCAACTGGCATATTATGCTATATCCTACGCTTTGGGCATACAGGACGTCAATGAAAACTGCAACTGGCTTTACTCCGTTTAAGCTAGTGCACGGGTTGGAATCTGTATTTCCCATTGAATGTGAGATTCCTTCTCTTAAGTTAGCTGTGGAACTTCTTCCTGACACTTCTAGTCTTGAAGAACGGCTCCTTCATCTGGAACATCTCGATGAGCAGCGTCGGGATGCCGCCACAATGAATGAGGCGCATAAAAACTGAGTTAAAGCTCAGTACGATAAGGCGGTCAAACCTAAGGTTTTTTCGGAAGGTGACCTTGTTTTGGTCTATGCCCAAGAAAAATATGCCCCGGGGGCAGGAAAGTTTAAGTCTATGTGGTATGGCCCCTTTATCGTTAAAAAATTTCTCAAGAAAGGAGCATATACCTTGGTTGATTTTGAAGGGAACGAGTTGCCGGAGCCCAGAAATGGGCTCTATTTGAAAAAGTATTATGCCTAGGCTTCGGCCTTGCATGTTGCCTTTGTATATAGTAGTTTTTCTTTGTACATATCTGGTTTTTCGATCTTTGATGGGATGGTGATGTTTTTGATCTGCTTTGGCAGGTTGTGTCGGATGTCATGAGTCATTATGGTTTCGCCGATGGTGCTAGTAGACACACCCGGAACTTAGCTTCCGCGGCTTGGGTGCTTCATTATCCATCCGGTCAGCTGTTAATATCAAGAGGGGTCTGCATTGGTCCTGCTTCCAATAACATAGCAGAATACACTGCAGTTGTTTATCTACTCTCGGAGGCAATATATTTGGGTGTTGATTCGTTAATAGTTTTCTTGGACTCTCAGCAGGTGGTGTCGCAGTTGAACAATACTTATCGGGTTCGAGATCCATTTTTACTCCGGTTGTTCTTGAGGGTACGTTTGTTACAAAGATCATTTCAATTTTTAACTTTCATTCATATTCCTCGAGCTGACAATTGGTTGGCAGACTCATTAGCTAATAAAGAAATTGATTGGCACATTAATCATTCCATACAATAAAATTTAATCATCAAAAACATCATAAATTTTCATACATTTGTTACGTCACATCAAACATCGCTGTATATATATCATCAGAGTGTTAAAAACTATACAAAAATTTGTATCCATAGGTCATACAAAAACTTGGGCTTATGCTCGATCATGTTCAGTCTCAAAAAATATACAGTCATCTGATACATCATATCTATCTACTACTGAGGTCCCTGCCCAGAAGTTGTGTTCCTATAGAACATGATCGCAGTGGCAACACGGCGGAATAACCGTACCCAGTCGCGGGGTACTCCTACCACCTGCCTCTGGATGGCTTCAGGCAGATCTTCCACTGCAGCCATAGGTACTTGGCGGGTTAACCCCTCCAAGTTCCTATGTACAGCCTGGAGGGTTCTGTCTGGATCTACTGTATCCGCTTCGCCTCTGCGACGCTTATGTCGTGGGTATCCCTCAGGTCGAACTGGTCCAATATCTGTTTCATGATCATTTTAAAATTGTAAGTCATTTGAATCCAATCAAAAACATGTTTGTTTTTCACATTTTTTCATACATATTGAAAAAATTCAAAAAAAAAAAAAATTATATAAGTCAAAAAATTGTAAACTTACCGACTGTACCCCATGCTGCGCCTGGTGAAAGGACAAGATCTGGATCGCCACGAAAGTCCATCCCGGCATAGGGATAGTCGTCCACCGCGTTGATTTGTTCTCTCCACCATTGGAAGAACTCATCATCTCAAGTGGTCCGGGGAACTTCACTTCCCCCCAATCTCTTCATCATGTCTGCCCCGCGGGAAATTCTTGGGTCTCTCAGGCTGCTGATGGTAGAGATCACTCTGGGTCTTAGTACTGGAATCTTCTCAAAGAAGAATGTCATCAAAATTGTACCATATCCAAAATGTTTTGTCTTTACTTGGCGGATAGAGGTCAATTGCTGCTTCATGTTCATCAGTAGGGCTGTGCACCAATCATATACATGAGTTAAGAATTCCACTGCTATGCTCATTTGCGTCCTGGATGCCTGGTGTAGGGAAGCAGATCCTGCCACCCTGCCAATGGTGAAAAGGAGGATTTTCATGTGCAAATCCCTTAAATCTTTGATTGTAATTTGAGTTCCAACTTTCTTGGAACCCTCTATGCAGTACACGTGGACGTAATCTTCCACGGTTAGCCCTCCCAAAGGCTTGCCGTGCAAGTCTAATGGCTCCCCCTCCGGGAGAGTCCAGTGATAAAATATATGTCTTCCACTTCAATGCGTACATGCATCTGATCTATCATAAAGTAGTCCTCTTCCGGTTCCCAATAGTTCACAAGCATTTCGAGCAACCGGACATTGCTCTTCATATTTGGCATTTTGAAAAACTTGAGTAATCCACAAATCCGAAGAATATTTAGTGATGATTGATTCTGCATGACTTCATTGTCAATAGCACTGTGTTCACACTCTCTCCATGATATGGTCATCCTGTCAAATTTCAATAATTCGTTCATTAGCTACGCATTCTTGATTTTTGGGTTGCGCATACGCGACTTCATTTGTGCACAGTCTCGTGTATACGCGACTTGGTCATTACAAACCCGCGTATGCGCAAACCCGTGATTTTTAGCAAGAGATTTAACGGTGAAAATTCCTAATTTTTAACTTATAAACGGACAAAATGAATAGCAAGGATGAATTAAGAGCTAACCTGAGAAATTCGGTGGAATTTGACGGTCGGTTGCTCCTGTTTTGACGAAAGAAGTTTTTTTCTCCAGAGCACTTTTTTCCAAATCAGCAATGTAATAATGAACCAAATATGAGGTAATTTGTCTATTTATGCCCAAAAAGTTGAAAATTTTCACAAAAATTTGTTATGCTTATTTTTTTTCAATCTATCTTAAGCTGCATAACCCGGATGCTTGGAAGTGCCTAGATTGGTATATTTTCAGGTACATTTTGACGAATTTGAGATTTTTCCCAGTTTTTGATCCATGACTGCTGACCCGTCATGGCAGGTATATGATCTTCACTGGCATATAGGTTAGGGAATCCACTTTCCGTTGCATTTTTCATACTAGCCTCCATTCTGATCACTTGCCATAGGGTCGATCCCATCAGGTCATGAGTATTTCACCCATTTCACTCGTCGATTATTTAATCATGACTTGGTGGTAGAGCCTTCCTTTACATGGGCTTCCTAGTTAGTTCCTCGCTATCACTTGTTGCCCATGCTGCGTTTTATGTAGGCTCGGGAGTCCTCTTTAGTCCCGCCATGACTTATGTGTTGCAGCTTCATTCTTCTTCTTCCTCACTATCATTTTTCTGGCTATTACCCTAGAGGCTCCCTGGTGTTGTTGCGTTGTATTACTGCATTGCATATTGGCTACTTGTTTATCCTGGCCTTTAGCCGGCTTCATTTGGAATCAATGTTTTAAGCCAACTTTTGACCTTGTCTATCTGTACAAGTTAAACCATTGCATGCACTTAGCTATCGCGACTTGACACCCTTTTACCCATGGATGGAACATTCCTCTGAGTATCGATTACCAGTTTCCGCCACCTTGCATTGAGCATAGGATCGTTCCAATCCCAGGAACTAGTGCATATGTTTCTTGATACTCGTTCTATCCATTGTACCATAGCATTCTTTTATTCCTTTTCAGGCTTATTATATGAAAAAGACAAAAAAATCGAATATAACAAAAAGAGTGGAAACGGGATTTAACTTCATTATTTGATGGCAGTACAGTGTCAGTTTGTCGCCCTTGAACAAAGCATATACACTTATATATCTTTCCACCAGTTGGGATGGTTTTAGTTTTGACCTAGGTTCAGCCTTTACCTTGTTTCACTTGTCAGTTCTCCCCCGATTGGTTATCTCTTCCAATCATATGGAGAGTTTGTTCTGCCTCCTGCATAACAGACTTATACAGTGTCACTTTTTACTGCCATGGTCATCACGAGTCATGCTTTTGTTCAAGGGAAGTCTAGCCTGAGTCGGCCATTTTGTGGTGTCTCTTGACTCATTATTCAGTCGGCCTTCCCGGTCTTGTCAGTATCATGTTCTATCACATCAGATGTTTTGGTCTTCTGCTCGTGCTGGTTTGAGAAGGTCCCCATTGACTTCTTGCTGGCGGGTTTGTCTCTTATCAACTACGACACATTGCTCTGAGAGCAAACCTAGAGCCGCACCCTGGGCCTATTTCCATCATTGATAGGTGACCTTGTGCTCAGCATTTGATCATCATCATGGGTCTTTGACTGAGTGGTTTCCCCCGTGTTCGACGTCAGCACACATTATCACACTTGGGATTCGTGCAGTACCTTGATTTCCATTTGACCCTATCGGTGGATTTCTCACCTCTGTGTCAGCTTTCATTATTGGTTGGTTCAGAGGGTTTCTTCCATGCGCTAGCTTCATCTTGTGCATGTCGGAAACGTACTTTGGTTTTGGTTCCATCACTCTACTTCGTCTGATTCCTTCCAAATCTTGGCCTGCGGGTTACACTCGCACTGGACTGATGTGGGATGCCTTAATGCCTTCCTTCCAGCAGATCTTTTCCCATCAACTCCGACTCATTTCTCTGGGAATAAGATATAGAGTCTTTTTGTCAATACCTTAGGGTTTGCAGTCATCAGTGGCAGACTCTTTGCTATCGATAGTGGGGATTCATCATTGCCTCCTGATTGGTAGATTCTTTCAAGTGTTCGACTTCAACTCATTCATTCGCACTTGTTAGATTGTACTGGGGCACCTTGACACTCATTTTCATTATTGGTGGGTTGTCTCGCGTTGGTTAACGGTTTACATTATTGACCGGTAATCCAATGATTTCTCACATGGTCGACTTCAGCTCATTTATTCCCATTGTGTAGAATTGTGCCGTCGAGATCGGTGAAGACCTCGGGTTGCATCAGCATCTTTCGGTTCACTTTTGACAGTCCATTCAGTTTCTGCCAGTGATACCGTTCACCCTTATATGTTGCAGTTCAGCACAGTAGCATCCTATATGTTGGCTCCCGAGTTACGTGATTGTACCATGAGTTCCACCCCTTATGATTTGGTACTTGGAGATTCAGTTACTTATATGATCAGACATCCAGTTGCAGCATCATTGATCAACTTTCTATATGTGATACTTGGACATTGATTCAGACTTATACTTCCGGGCCATGCTCAGATGATTCATTGTGTACTTTCAGTTCAACTATACTTGTATACATTTTGGATCTATTTTGTACTTTCCATATGATGTATTTTTGACTGAGCATGGGTATGCCCGCCTCAGCATGAGTTGACTCTCTATTTTGTTTCATTGGTTTTTGGCAGGCTGAAATCTGGTGAAGTCCTCTCTTGTCCTTGCGAAGTTCTTTCTATGTGCATAATACATTTCGGCCATTATGTACCCCTTCTGACCTCATATATTAGGGGGCATCTGTTATAGCATCATTTTTCACCCTCATGTGATTCATGATTGTCTTTATGGCTTTGGGCATCCATTCCTACAGACTTGAACAAAATTCACTAAAAAACAGTGTTAAAATTCCCATACGCGGTTATGCCCAGACTTTTCCGCGTGTATACGCGAGTCCATATGTACTTTTCCATGTATGCCATTAAAATAATTAAAAAATATATAAAAAATCCCTATTTTCGGGCTGGGTTGATGGTTACTCCAGTAGTTCAACCACCCCAGCACGTGGCCAATTGTTTCCAACTGATTGAAACTACTTTGAGGGAGTATAAAAGCCCCTCATGTGCATGGCCTAAGGGAGAGAGAAATTTTATAGACATTATACTCTGTTGGAATCCCAGTTCAAGTCTGATTCCCCGTGCCTCCTGCACTTTCCCAGATTTATACAGGAAACCCTTGTTTCCTGGAGATGTTCATCCATTTATATGCCATCTCAAGTGCACAAGTCTTGAAAGTATCTTAGCGAGGCAAGGGCGGGACGAATCCGGACGACGGTCTGCTCGAAGATCGTGGAAGGATTCAAGTGATCTCTCCACTTTTACTACTGTACATGCTGTTCGTGATAATGAAGAACCATCTTGTTCCTGAACTTGTGTGTTAATGTTTACTTATATGTGTGAAAAGATTATCATTTAAGCATTTATTACGGTTTATATAATATTTCACATGGATTGCACTAACGTTTAGGAGAATTATATGCTGTACAACTAGGTTTCCGTGCACGTTCTTTCTTGTTTTCCAGGTTGAAGGAGGAAGAAGAGTTGCTGGGGGTTTGAACCCCGCGGGATCTACATTGAACGTAGGAATACGGGTGAGTTCTGCTATCGTTGCTATCTAGTTTTTTGCATTCAAGTATGGTTGTGTGTGAGTCCTTCTGAATAGCATGCCCTGCTCTGTGGAGGTTTTGACCCAACAAACCTCTAGGGTGATTTTCCCCAAAACAGAGAGCCTCTTGGAAGTCATCCCCATAGGGTTTAAAATCATACATGTATGTTTATGTGGAATCATGCACAATATCAAAGAGGATACTCAACACTGTCCGCTGGAAGGTGGTAGGGGAATTGCACAGACCATATGGGATAAATATGTGAGAAACATTTCCCCATGGACATGCGAAGGTGGTTTTATCCTAATATTCAAGGCTGATCTATATTTTCTTTCACCCATTGTAACCATCCAAAAAGGATAAGTTTTTTGTTCGTCCAAGGACATCAAGAACTTTTTCAATAAAGGGCAGGGGGAAATTATCCTTTCTAGTGGCTTTGTTGAGTTTTATGTTATCAACACAGGTTCTCCATTTTTCTTTGGGACAATGGATAGGGGAGACACCTATTCACTATATTAGATCACATATATGAATATTGCATCCAATAATTTCTACAATTCATCCTTCATAATATCTTTTAATGCAAGATTCATTTGCCTTTTTGGTTGGTGAACAAGTTTGTGATTTTCCTTTATATATATATGGTGAGTGCATACAAAAGGATATACTCCCTTCATCTCTTTATAGTCCCATGCAAATGCATCAACACGTTCTTTTAAGATAGTAAGAAATTGGTGCTCTTGATCAGCTAAGAGAAAGGGGTTGATCTTTAGGGTTTTAGAAGGGTTGATCTCTATGGATTTCACATCATTTTTCTCAAAATTAGTAGTATAAAATATTCCCATGAATTTCCTTGAGAACAACTAGGATGTCCTATGGGTGAATCTTCTTTTTCAACCATCAATATTCATGGTAGAAGTGTATAGGTTTTGGAGAAATTTTTTAATCATATTATCTTGATAAGTATTCCTGCTACTAATGGTGGTTTCTAATGTACATATAGGGAAGGATGATTAGAGGAAATGATCATCTTATTCTTCCTCTACCCATGTCAAAAAAATCATCCTCAACAAGATGCTGAGTTGGTGGGTATAATAGAAGTTGTTTTCTTGATTTCCCATTGGTGATGGTCATGTTCCCAACCCTGTAGTTGGTGTATGCATCAACAGTGGCTAACCAAGGTCTACCTAAGATGAGTGGGTAGCCATTAAACTTGTACTTGAGTTGAAGGATAAGGAAATCAGGAGGATAATCCCAAGAATCAACAGAGACCATTACATCCTCTATGATATCTTTAGGTGATATTGTGTATCTATCAACAATTGTAGCATAGTAGAGGTGATCTTCATTACAGATCCTTGGAGGTTAAATTTGATCATGGTTCTCTTTTTCATGAAATTAATTACAACTCCCAGATCAATGAGATTGTTTGGAAATGTGAATTCATTGATGTGCACATCCATTATTGGGCTCATATGATCTAAGTACTTAGAGGTGATTACTCACACCATCATAAGATCAAGTAGTTTCCCTATGACATTAATAATTGAGGAATCCTTCTTATTCCTCCCAGGACTTACAATAAATTTTTCTTTAATGAATTTGTTGTAAATAGGAATATCCTTGATGTCTAAAAAGAGAGGGATCTTGACACATCGATTTTTCAGCTCTCCTAGAAGTTATGTTTCTTTTGGGGTGTGTCCTTTGCAGGTTGTCAACTTCTCAGGATAGTGAGGTTTTGGTTGGGTGACTTCAGGTATTGGTTCTTCATTCTCTTCCTTAGGATTCTATATTGGAGGAGGTGGATGAACATCTGGAAGGACCTTCTCAGACCTAAGGTTGATTTCCTAGATTTATACAACATAGGTTTCGTAAGTAGTTTCTTCGTTGTAGACTAGTTGAGCCTGCTTATTATTAGGATTTGGATTTGGTTGGGTAGGCATTTGTGGTTTCTTTGTAGGAATTATTTTGGTACTTGAGATTATTGAGGAGGAATTATGGCAAGTGGTTGGGGCACCTGAGGCCTCCATCCTGGTGATGGATTACCCCACTGAGGAGATTGATTAGGGTATGGCTGAAAGGGAGTAATATTTTGAGAAGGATATGGCCAAGGAGTCGGTATAGGCTAGGGTGACAGGTTAGGAGGATACCAAGGTTAATAATGATCATTGTAATTTGCATTAAAAAGAGAGGGAAATTTCATACATTGTTGGAATCTTTGATAGGCTTATGGCTTCTTTTGGTTAACAAATCATAGCTACTCCATGCCCCCTTATTATCCTTGGTATACAAATTTCAAATATGGAAAATATGGACACTTATCAGTGGAATTATTTTCTTCACATACATAACATATTTCTATGACATTTAAAGGGAATTCATTCCCAGGATTCATTTTAATGTGTTCAGGGTGGAATATGTTAATTATTTTTATGCTTCCTCTTGTTTTTATTTATCTGTAAAGTGTCCATATGCATGAAATGTATGTAATATTTTGGTCTTCATATCCTCCAGTATACCTCCTATCTCATTTTTAGTAATCAAGGAGGAGGGAGAGGAACTTACCAAACTTTTGTTTTCTCTACCTCTTTTTCTAGAAACCTTTGAATGATTTTTTAATATCGTTTAACATCATCATATTTTACTTGATATATGTCTCCATTTGTTGAAATTGGCAACAAGAAATACTAAAAATGACACCCAAAATGGCACCCAGAGGGCTTCTGATTTGATTTTCCCTTAATTAAATTATAAGGAAAATTGTTATTCCATCACATGACAGCTTGTAAGTGTTAACTAATTCAGGAAGACTTAGTTAGCTCAGTTAATTTGAGTTGAAGGTCAAACTGGAGGCATGTAGAGTTCTTCCTAATTTTTAGGGGGTCCAGTTACTGTTATTTGTGAGTTGTAATTAGTAACTCATTTGAGTTAAAATCAATTTAACTAGTTCTAACTAAGAGATGACCTAGTGATAGGTCCAGTGAATTAAATCTGATTTAATTCACATGCAGTGATCAATCAGATAACTGATAATCACTATAAATATTTATTTCATGATGGTTCTAAGGAAGGCCCTATTGAGGTTGGGGTTAAAGGGATGATAACTATCAATTGTATAATTAGAAAATTTTATAGTTCATGCATGAGGTCATCAAGATGCCTTGAAGGAATTCGCAATAAATTCTTGGGAATTTCCTTATTAATAGGGCCACAATTCCTCCAAGAATGTATAAGCAAAGATAGTCAGACAAAGGCTAAGAATTGGTTAAATATTGAACTGATTTTTCCTAGATCAGAGTGAGACAGTCAACAGAGTGTACAGGTTTCTTAGTGACGGAAATAGTATTGTATTGTTTCATGAGCTTGAATTTATGTGATATACAAATAACGAGGTTTTGAGAAGTTTTTTACCCCAGATACATCTTGTGTTGTGACACTGATATAATTTCTCGCAATCGAAATTGGTTTCCACAATTTGTAGAAGTGATTCGGTATTTTTTTTATTACATTATAAGATCAGTTGAATCAATTTAGATATTTCTACATGGTATCAGAGAAAGAATCAAAATAGAAGAGAAGAACTAGAGTTTGTTTTGAATAGGTACATCGAATTTGTAGATTTATTCTTCAGGACCAACAACAAATAAGGATGTATTTAAATGGTGTGAAAATCAAATATTCCCTTGAGGGAAATTCAAATTACATAGCATGGAAGGACATGATGGAGGTAGTGCTAGAGGAAAATGGACTGAAAGAATTCATAGACAATGATATTCCCCAACCCGCAGCAGCAGATGCTCAACTTCTTGATGCATGAAAGAAGAATGTATCAAAGGTGAGAAGGATCATATTAGAAGGAGTTAGAGATCATATTGTCTCGAACCTCCATGGAAATGTGACTCCATATGCTATGTGAAAAGCCTTAATATATTTGTTTCAGAATAACAGTGACCATAGGAAAGTGGAAGTGACATACAAGCTCAGAAAGATCAATATGGAGAAGGGATACATAATCCAAAAATACTTGATGAGGTTCACTCGTTGTTGAGAGGAGCTTGGAAGTGTTGTTGTGACAATAGCCCAGGATGATTTGGTGAGCCTTTCAATTCTAGGCCTTCCCAAGAGTTGGCATAGATACCAGGACTTGGTGAATGGGAGGGAGAATTTACTAGAGGGGGATTGATTGTGGTCCGACTTGGTACAAGAAGATATACGGCGAATCATCAGAGATGAGACCTCATCAAATGACAAAGAAGAAGATTTTTCATTAGTCAGAAAAGGCAAGAAAGCTAAGGTAAAAATACCAAGGCAAAGAGGGAAAGGGAGACTTGTCGAAGATCAAGTTTTTCACTGTCACAAGTATGGGAATTATGCCATGAAATGTCCACAGAAGGAAAGCAAGAAGGAACCTGCAGTTGCAGCAACAGGTGAAGCTATAGCTTCACAATTCAAGCTTGATTTTACTCTCATTGCATGCATGGCCAGCACTGTAATGGGATGCATTTCTTATCTCGACAACAGTGCCTCGTTCCATATGAAGAGGAACTGAGATCTCTTCAGTGATTTGGAGGAGAAGGATCTCCAACAAAAGATAGAGATATTGAAATTAGCAACAAGAAATATTTAAAATGTCACCTAAAGGGCTTCTGATTTGATTTTCCCTTAATTAAATTAGAAGTTAAATTGTAATTCCATCACATGGTAGCTTGTAAGTGTTATCTAAGTCAGGAAGACTTAGTTAGCTCAGTTAATTTGAGTTAGAGGTCAAACTGAAAGCATTTAGAGTTATTCCTAATTTTTAGGGTGTCCAGTTATAGTTATTTGTGAGTTGTAATTTGTTAACTCAATTATTTGAGCTAAAATCAGTTTAGCTAGTTCTAACTGAGAGATGAGCTAGTGATAGGTCCAGTGAATTAAATATTATTTAATTCACATGCAATGGTCAATCAGATAACTGATAATTCGCTACAAATAGTTGTTGCATGTCAATTATAACGAAGGCCTAGTTGAGATTGGGGTTAAAGGGAAGATAACTATCAGTTGTATAATTATAAAATTGTACAGGTCATGCATGAGGTCACTAGGATGCCTTGAAGGAGCTGCGCAATCGATTCTTGAGAATTTCCTTATTAATAGGGCCACAATTCCTCCAAGAATGCATAAGGAAGGTCAGTCACAGAGAGGTTGAGAATTGGTTAAGTATTGAACTGATTTTTCCTACATCAAAGTGAGAGAGTTAGTAGAGTGCAAAGGTTTCTCAGTGACGTAAATAGCATTGTATTTTTTCATGAGCTTGACATTATGAAATATATAGATAGAGGGTTTTTGAGCAGTTTATTTCCCCAGATACATATTGTGTTGTGTGATTGATATTATTTCTCTTACTTGTTATGTGATTGTGCTATCGAAATTGGTTTCCATGGTTTGTAGAAGTGATTCATTATTTTGTTTTAGTACATTACAATACTAGTTGAATACATTTATATATTTCTACATCATTTAATAGTAAAGTGATTGTTTCCATCAGTTCTTCCCGGACTCCTTGTAGTAGGACTAGTTTCAAGGGGTCTGCATCTAGGGTGAAATTGTGCGTTGTTTTATAACTCAACTGAAATATTTCATCAAACTATTCCATAGATTCATCTACTCCTTGGATCATTTTGAATATCTAATCTCTAGTATCCATTGCTCTGCAATAATATTGGTACTTGTTGTTGAAATTTTTCTGCATTTTCTCTCATGAGGTGATATTTTCCCCTTTTATTATCATGAATAATAAAAGGGTTGCATCATCAAGAGTGGAAGGGGAAAATTTTCACTTATGCTCATCAGTTGTGAATTCATAATTCATGCATAATAAAAAAAACTCAAACATGAAAGAGTCAATATCTAATGTGATTATACCATAGAAGTGTGGGAGGACACATGGATTAATGTTTTTCAATTTGGCTTCGCCTTTTGTTTCTCTAATGGGGGATGTGGACAATTATAATTGTATATTTTTAGCCATGGTATTGGTGGTTTGTGAAGGTATTTATCCTTATGCAAGCTCCTCATAGATCCTCCCTTACTCGCTAAAAAGGGCCTCAATAGTCCATGTGGACAAGGTAGGAGGCTTAGAGTTAGCAAGAATAGGATGGCTACTTGTGGAAGTGGGGATTTTTGCTAAGAATTTCCCTGTTCTTTCCCTAACTCTAGGAGGCATAAAATAAAGAAAGAAAGAAAGAAAGAAAGAAAGAAAGAAATATATATATATATATATATATATATATATATATATATATATATATATATATATATATATATATATATATATATATATATATATATATATATATATATATATATATATATATATATTTGTAATATTTTTTAAATGAAAAAGCTAATGCAAATTTTCTTTTTGCAAGAAGTAAAATGAGAGAAAGAGTAGATAAAATATGAAAAAAGAAAATACATACATTGATACCTCCAAGGAAATGGCGCAAAAATGTGATGGCTCTCAATATTGCAGCAACAATGTTGCAACGCCTAAGGGTCTCAGCTTTAATTTTCAACTCAGGGTTCATAAAAACTTAAGATGGGTAAAACCAGTGTAGTAAGCATTATCTCTTACTTTCAATAACCGTTATATAGATAAATTACTGGGAAGAAAATTTTTTATACACAGACCATTCTAACTGTTCTATGCTAGAGAAGAAATGTAATATCCCTTTTCAGGAAAATCAGCAATATTGACACCAAAAACACAGTTTTCAAAAAATTATGCTATAATAGATAGAAAAAACACTTGGATCCATTATTTTATGTATTATATCCATCAAATACAGAAGGGGATCATAAAAAATCATTCTAACTATGTTAAACAGATCTCCCAAGCCCAATATAGGCTAAAAACACCCAAACCCCATGACTTTAACAACACATAATTTCTGAAGCATAAGAAATCAAAGTTTCATGAGGGTTTCTGCTACAACAAAATGGGAATCAATGGATCAGATGATATATTACTCAAAGGGTTGAGAAAATGGAGATCTAGTCTCTTTTATACAATCTTGAGATAACCCAGCAAGGGTTTCTTGAAAGCATGAAGTAAAAAAGGTAGATCTATAGATACATGACTGAAAATTGTGCTGTCTGACTGTAACTCTGCATACATATGGCTGGAAAATACAAGAAATGGCTAAAAGCACTCCTTTCTAGCTTTTCGGAAGAAAGATTGACCCTTTCCCTAGGAAACTAGCTCACAAACAGGGGTTTTAACCCTACCACTATAACACCATGAAAAATAACGCAGATTCTCCAAGGGAATGCGTTGTAGCTGTAGGTGTCTGCTTGACCCAATGTCGGATAGTGGAAAGATAGCCCAAAATTCTCCTCTCAGATCCCTTCACCAAGCTCTTCAGGAAAGAGTGTGGAATACCTGCATGAGAATACCTTGCACTAAACAGTGTAGGAAACCCATCTAAACAACTGAAGTATGCAAGAATTCATAAGGCTAAATCATAAAAAATGTTCTGAATGCTTCTCATGGCTTCCATCCCTTCCTTTTTATTCTTGGTGAGCCTTCTCATCCTTGTCCCCACTCATTCATGAGGTTACTTCCTTGCAAAGGTTCCTCCTCCAAAACTACATTGTTCCCACTAGATCTATCTTCTCTTTTGGCAGCGCTGTTGATTTGGTCAACATGGATCTAGTCCACATGCATTGCCCCATTTCATACCCAAGGTGACTTTATTTTTCCTACCTAAACTGATCTCCCTTCACATTGGAAGTGTTTTATTCCTACTAAAGAGATTTAAGGGTCTCCCTACCCCATTTATTCTTCTAGACTGAAAAATAGAGCAACATATAATATTCAAACTAGCAATAAACTAATTGGGAATATTACAGTCCTTCCCTCCCAAAATTTGCTTGTCCTCAAGCAATAATAAAGAAGGATGCTGCAAAATATTCTCTCCTTCCCAAGTGGCATCCTCATCAGGAAGATTCCTCCATCGAATCCGGTATTCTTTGATCACCCTACAACTTAGCTGCCTCTCCCGAGTATCCAAGATTGCCTCTGGTTGTAAAACTAGATGAAATTCATCATCAATAGGTGGGAGATCCATGTTGGCAACCACATGTTGTCCAATTTCCTTCTTGAGGCATGAGACATTAAAAATGTTATGTATCTTGCTCCCCTTGGGAAGCTCCAACTCATATGCTACTTCCCCAACACGATGGACCACCCTGTATGGCCCATAGAATCGAGGTTTGAGCTTTTCAGCCCCCTTCTCCTTAAGTGTATACTGTCTATAAGGCTTAAGAAGAAGATAGACTAAGTCATCTACCTCAAATAGTCTTTCTATCTGACCACGGTCTGCATATATCTTCTCCTGGTTTTGTGTTGTAGCAATGTTGTCCTTGAGGGCCCAGAGTATATCCTGACTCTCTTGAATCCATTCCTTTATTCTAGGAGCCTTTCTTGCCTCGAACATGAAATCAGCAAATGAGAGTGTATCATACCCATAAAGAGCTCGAAATGGGGTCATGCCAATGGACATATGGAAAGTTGTGTTGTAACAATACTCCCCAAAATGGAGCCAACGCAGCCATGCTCTCAGTTGGCCTGAAACATAGTTCCTCAAATAGCCTTCCAACCACTTGTTCACTATTTCAGTCTGTCCATTATTTTGTGGGTGATAGCTGATACTTGGTGTCAATTCAGTACCCACTAACCGGAAAAGTTCTTGCCAAAAGCCACCCATGAAGCAGCTATCCCGATCACTGACTATGGTCTTTGGAAGACCATGGAGTCTAAACAAATCCCTGAAGAAAAGCTCAGCTACCTGTGAAGCAGTATATTGTGCATAACTAGCAAATAAATGTGAATACTTTGTTAGTCGATCAACAATTAAAAAGATACAATCCTTACCCTGAACTGTAGGTAGACCGGTGATGAAGTCCATGGAAATGCTCTCCCATTTCCCATCCGGAATAGGAAGTGGCTGCAATAACCCTACAAGATGGTTGTGTTCTCCTTTGTTTTGCTGGAAAACTATGAACTCCTTGATGTATTGGAGTACATCCTCCTTGAGACCCTTCCATGAGAATCTCTCCCGTATGGCCCGATAAGTCTTGGTGAATCCTTGATGCCCTGCAAGTGGGGAATCATGTGATGCTTGCAAAACCTTATCCTTGAGCTTAGAATTTCTATTCAAGAAGACCCGATCTCAGTAATAGATGACCTCATCCATCACTCTATACCTCTCATTAGTTACCACCCCATCTAAGATTTCACATGCAAAGTTGTCTTTGGAGTATTCCACCAACAACTGAGCCTTCCAACCTGCATCTATGCCCCTTAAGGACAACGTTGCTGGCCTCCTGGATAGAGCATCTGCGACCACATTAATTTTCCCTTTGACATCCTCTATGTCAAATTCATGTGCTTAGATCTTACTTACCCATTTTTTCTACCTCTCCTGAAGCTACTTCTGCTCAAGAAAGAATTGAAGACTATTATGATCAGTCTTCACTCAGAATTTATTCCCACCAAATATTGCCATAGTTTAGCCAAAGCATGCATAATAGCCAGCATCTCTTTATCATATATGGGGTATAGTCTCTCATGTGGTAGAAAATTCTGGCTCTCAAAAGCTATAAGGTGTCCCCCTTACATCAAACCTACCCCAATGCCTTCCCCTGATGCATCACATTCCAGCACAAAGGGTTGAGTAAAATCTGGAAGGACCAATACCGGGCAACTACTCATTACCTCCTTGAGCTTATCAAAATCTCTCTGCGTTGTAGGTGTCCAACTGAAGGCTCCATTCTTGGTTAGATTTTTAAGTGGTGCTGCTAGTTGAGATAACCCTTTTACAAACTTCTGGTAATAGGTATAGATGCCTACAAACCCCCGAAGTTATGTGAAATTATTTGGTTCAGGCCAATCTCTAATAGCACAGATCTTCTCTTCATGGACTCTTACCCCATCCACTCCAATGATGTGGCCTAAGTAAAGCATCTCTGTGAGCCCAAACTCACATTTGGAGAGCTTAGCATAGAACTGTTGCTCCTTAAGAATGCGTAATAATGCCTCAATATGCTGTAAATGTTCCTCCCATGTGCGGCTCTAAATAAGAATTTCATCAAAGAAGACCAGTACAAACTTCCTCAAATGACCACGGAAGATGTGGTTCATGCAAGATTGGAATGTTGCTGGAGCATTGGTTAGCCCAAAAGGCATTACCAAGAACTCAAAATTCCTATAATGACACCTGAACGTTGTCTTGGGGATATCTTGATCCCTCACCCTGATTTGATGATATCCAAATCTCAAATCAATCTTGGGGAAATATTTGGACCCTCTTAGTTCATCCATCAATTCATCGATCCGGGGAATTGGGTATCTATTCTTCATGGTCTTCTTGTTCAATTCTCCATAATCAATACATATCCTCAATGTGCCATCCTTCTTCTTCACTAAGACCACTGAAGAGGCAAAAGGACTAGGACTAGGCCGGATGTGTCCCAAACCCAAAAGCTCTCGAATGGAATTTTCAATCTCATCCTTATAAGCTTTGGGGTGCCTATAAGGTGTGGTAATCACTGCTTGGATTCCTTGCTCCAACTCAATAGTATGTTCAAATTCTCGATCAAGAGGTCTCCTGGTGGGATATATCCAAACATTGTTGAGTATTGGTCCAAAATAGATTGTACATCCGATGTACTGATGAATCCTTGCTCCCAGTTTCTGACAAACGCAGTTCTACTGCCCATTATTTATCTCCTCTGCGTAAATCTGCTTCCATCATGTGGGCTGAGACAATATGAGGTGGATAGTTGTGCATGCCTTTTATTTTCTGATGTTTACCATTCCCCTTTTCTGTCCATTCCATCTCCAAGGTTTCCCAATCAGTGGTAACCTTACCTAAGGTGATTAACCACTGGACACCCAATATAGCATTGGTGTTTGGAATATCAACCACAAAGAAGTGGTCTGTCAATGTGTAGGTCCCCATGGTGATGGTTAATGCTGGAACATATTTGGCACATTGCATGGTTCTAGATCCTGGAACCAAAATTGAGAAACCCTTAAAGTCTTCTATGTGAATTCCCCTCCTTTGTACCAGTTGTGTATTGATGAAGTTATGAGTAGCTCCACTGTCTACCAAAACTGATACTCTTTGTCCCATAATAGTGCCTCTAACTCTCAATGTTAGATACTTGGGAACTCCTCTTAATGCTGCAATAGCCCCTCCCATTGGAGCAAAGGCCTTTACTGCATCCTCTGTGGGAGGTACAACATTGGTATTCTCCTCCTCATCAAAAAATATCTCAATGCAATGTGCTTTCCCTGCAGCACATTGGTGGTTTGGCACCCATGGCTCTTGACAGGTGAAACAAAGTTTCTTATTCCTTAGACTCTTCCGATCATTTTCATGAGGTGTTATCCCTTGAATCTCCTTTGGGCATGAAGAAATATCTTGCTAAAAGGGTGCTTTAGTCTTGGGCAAGGCATGTTGTAAATCCCTAGCCTTCTCCATAGCTTCTTGGAGTGTGGTAGGTCTAGTCGATTTCACCAACCCATGCAATGGTTCAGCCATCCCATCATTAAAAGTGCATATCCTCCGGTTCATAGTGAGGTTAGATACCATCACTGAAAGCTTCAGAAACTATTTCTAGATCTCCCATTTGATTGAGCTTAGTTAGCTCAACAAAGTGAGCCTCTGGATCCCTAGGATAAAATATCTCTACTAACATCCTGGTGATATCTGAATATGAAGTAATATGAGCATGCCCAAGTGTAGATAACCCATGGAACCACCATTCATGAGCCTCACCTTCTAGGTGCAGCGCTGCTTTTTTGGTAACCTCCATTTCATAAAGTTTGTTGAGTTAGAAATAAGTATCCAACTTCTCTACCCAAGCCTTGGCTGTGCACTTGGGTGATCCATCATAAGAGGGAAAAAAAAAACCCTCCCAAGCTGCATTGTAGATTTAATATCTGCATAAACCCACCCATTTTATGGTGATGGAAATATCTCCTTCCATCCTTGATCCGACAGAAATCCTGAAAGCTCAAATGTTCTTTGAATCTTTGGGATTGAGATTCATATTCCACAAAATAATCACCAAGGGTTTCTTTCCTCAAGGTCCTTCCTTCCTCACCTTCCATAGATAGGCATGTGGGCATAGTGGAGCATTGTGAAGAAGGTTGTGCTATTGTTTGTTCCTACAAATGTGATGTGCCAGAGCTTTCTCGATGGTGAAACCCTCTAGAGGATTCCTTCTGCCTCATCTCCTTGATGTCTTTGGCAATGTCCTACACAATATGAAGAATAATATTTTAGATCTATCTCTCATCCATGGATGTATAAATATTGACCCCACAAGCTAAGCCAAGATCAGAGCTCTGATACCACTGTAATATCCCTTTTCAGGAAAATCAACAATATTGACAACAAAAACGTAGTTTTCATAAAATTACGCTATAACAGAGAGAAAAAACACATGGATTAATTATTTTATGTATTACATCCATAAAATATAGAAGGGTATCAGAAAAAAATCATTCTAGCTATGTTAAACAGATATCCCAAGCCAAATATAGGCTAAAAACACCCAAACCCCATGACTTTAACAACAAAAAATTTCTGAAGCATAAGACAACGAATTTTCATGAGGGTTTCTGTTACATAAAAATGGAAATCAATGGATCAGATGATATATTACTCAAAGAGCTGAGAAAATGGAGATCTAGTCTCTTTTATACAATCTTGAGATAACCCGGTAAGGGTTTCTTGAAAGCATGGAGTACAAAAAGTAGATATACAGATACATGAGTGAAAATTACGCTGTATGACTGCAGATATGCGTACATTTAGTTGGAAAATACAAGAAATGGTTGAAATCACTCCTTGCTAGCTTTTCGGGAGAAATATTGACCCTTTCCCTAGGAAACTAGCTCACAAACAGGGGTTTTAACCCTACCACTGCAACACCATGAAAAATAACGTAGTTTCTCCAAGGGATTGCACTGTAGCTGTAGATGGCTGCTTGACCCAATGTATGATAGTGGAAATATAGCCTAGAATATTCCTCTCAGATCCCTTCACCAAGCTCTCCAAGAAAGAGTGTGGAATTCCCGCATGAGATAACTTGCACTAAACAGTGCAGCAAACCCAGCTAAATAGCTGAAGTATGAAAGAAGTTATAAGACTCAATCATAAAAAATGTTTTGAATGCTTCTCATGGCTTCCATACCTTCCATTTTATTCTTGGTGAGCCTTCTCATCCTTGGCCCCACTCATTCATGAGGTTACTTCCTTGCAAAGGCTCCTCCTCCAAAACTGCGTTGTTCCCATTAGCTCTATCTTCTCTTTTTTGCAGCGCTGTTGATTTGGTAAAAATGGATCTAGTCCACATGCATTACCCCCTTTCATACCCAAGGTGACTTTATTTTTCCTACCTAAACTGATCTCCCTTCACATTGGAAGTGTTTTATTCCTACTAAAGAGATTTAAGGGTCTCCCTACCCCATTTATTCTTCTAGAATGAAAAATAGAACAACATATAATATTCCAACTAGCAATAAGCTAATTGGGAATATTACAATAAAATTGAAAGCAGGGAATGAAAAACAATAATAAAACATATTCTAATTTCAATGAAGGAAGGAAAACCATCTTAACTATAATGAAATTAAAGTAATCATATTATATTGTGCAAGGAAAGAAAATAGATTGGTGAATTAAAAGCTTACAAATTGTAAACCCTAATTATGTACAAAAGGAGCAGTTTATACAACAAAATAGGTCAAGCACCTACTTGGTCTCTCTACTTCTAAATTCCAGTATAAGAGCTACAGGGACGTTGTAACACATTAAGGAAGGTGAATCATGAGTTGGATGCAAATTTGGGTGAGTTTCAAAGGTAAATTGTGAACTATTATAAGAGTCTATGTTTTGTTACAAGAGATAGTCCAACGAGCAACAAAATGGGCTAAAGGTGAGGTTGGAAAGTGAAAGAAGCTAAATAAGAGCTAATAAATGTTAAGTGACACATGCCCTAGTCATCACATCAGTGGTGGTATGATTTATTTAGTGAGATACGTGGTTGTAGGGTTTCCTATAGCTGCAAAACAAGGGATTGTGTAGATACAATGAAACAATAAATGATGGACAACAAATAAATAGTAGAAACAAAATTGAACTTGAATGCATGAACAAGAATGCTACTTGATCTATGTAACCAATATCAATACTATCATCTAATGCTCAGATCCTTTGTATGGAAATATTATTCATAAATAATCTAACTAACCATACATAAAGGTAATATTCAAAAATAAATTAGAGGAAAAAATAAATGCATAAATAGTAATGGTATAGAATGGGTCTTTATCACCTAGGGTGGGCCATAACCCAAGGAAGCTCAAAACCCTAAAGGAAAATAAAACTAAGAACTGAAACCAGAGATTAATTCCATTAATCAAAAAGTTGCTTACATGGAAAAAGTACATAATTGTACAAAACTTCTCCTAATGCTCTAATGCTACTATTCTATATATTCTTATTATTTTATTAGGATACACAAGCCCTCTATTTATACAAAATGGGTATGGATAATCCTCCTTGAGCAGAGCATTGTTTTCCCTCCAAAATCCCTAAAAAGTTGGATCACGATTCCTATCCCATCACATAGTATCAGGAAGGAGTATTTATTATCCTCAGCCATCCAAGTTGTAAGTCTTCTATAGAAAGGAGAAATCCCCACAAATTATCTCTGGTTGGATATCCTTAAAATATCTGCAAAATCCTCTTAATATCTTGCACAATAATCATGCTATGCACATAAAGCATGAAAAATATCCTTCACCCTCCTAAGTATTCATTAAGCTAGGAAAGTGTTATTAAGTGCAAATAGGAAGGTTTAATGTATCCTTTATGTGCCTAGGAGTGGTTATATGGGCCTTGTGTTTTCCCTATTTGGGAGGCCCATAAGTGGACTAAAGGATTATAGTGGAGGTACAAGCTGCAGATTATGATTCATCTTTCAAAATTATCAATTTGTATAGGCCATATATAGAAAAGAAGCCCTTCTCAATTTGTATAGTCCATATGGCTGCATCTAGGTTTCTCTGAGGGGACAATATTATATTGGAGGGGGGACCTAAATTTCATCATTTTCATTAAGAGATATTTGGATAATTCACCCTCATCAAGATGCCCTTGAAGTTTTGTTCTCACATCTTATAGAATCACTCCATCTAGTGGACATTGAGCCACCCAAAATTATGTCTACCTGGAGGGGTGTGAGGAAGGGAGAGGCAAGTGTTATAAAGAAATTGTGTTAGAAAATTATTAACGAAGCAATGAGAGACATAGATATACGCGATTCACCCAAATTTGGACTATGTCCATGGAGAAACAAACAGTCATTCCTTTTATATTATCCAACAAAATGAAGAGATACAACCTACAACAGATCCAATGTAATTTCTTCTTCGCTCTCACATAGTATCCACTCTCTTTCTCGCTCAGAATCATAATAATACGCAACCACAATACAATTCCATCATATAAAATTAGGGGTTGTCTTCTAGGGAAAAAACCCTAAATTAACATAACTTCTACCTTCATATCATCTGCCTAATGAATGACCCAGATTGATTACGAAATTACAATATTTTACAAGGAAATTTTTCATTTATGTTTAGCTTTAGGGGTGTTTCCCCCAAACCCCTTCTAGGGGGGGATTCAATGTGAATGAAATAAAAAAACTTTGAACAATTAAGAAGATAATTAGGCTCCACACCCAACAATCTCCCACTTGGAGACTAATTATATCACCTCCACCACTACTTCACTTGCTGGAAAATTTTTCCACTTTGGACGTGGTTATTTCTCATCTTCATCATCATAATTGAAGACAAATTGAAACTGAGCAGGATCTCATTTTCTCCTTGGTTACCACTTTTGTTAACATATCTGTAGGATTTTGGCTACTGCATATCTTTTCCAACTTCAATTTTCCATCTTCCAACACTAGTTGTATGAAATGGTACTTGAGTTGTATATGTTTGGTATTGCAATGCAATGTTGATTTCTTTGCAATGTTAATGGCACTCTAGTTGTCAATGTATAACCTTCCCATCTCCTGCTTCTTTCCCAACTCATCCATAAACCTTTTTAACCAAATCATTTCTTTACTAGCCTCTATAGCAGCAACATACTTTTCTTTTTTTGTTGAAAGTGGAATAATGTTTTTCAATTTTGAAACCCAACTAAAATTTGTTCCACCTATAGTAAACACATACCCTGTGTTGTTCCTCCTATTATCTCTATCACTTGCCATATCTGCATCAACATATATATGTAGAGCAATGTTTGAGCCACCAAATAATAATGCTTGATTTGTGGTACCTCTCAAATACCTGAGAATCCACTTCACTTCCATCCAATGCCATTTTCCTTGATTTTTCATATACCTACTTACAACTCCATTGCATGTGCAATATCAGGCCTTGTGCATACCATTGCATACATTAAGCTTCCAACTGTTTATGCATATGGAACTTTACACATATAATCCATCTCTTCATGGGTCTTGGGACACATCTCCTTACATAGTTTGAAATGGCTAACCAAAGTTGTACTCACTCTGAGACAATGTTAATTTGTAATTTTTCCTGTCTCTAGTTATTCTCATACTAAGGATTTTTTTGCAACACCCAAATCCTTCATTGCAAATGAATTTGCCAATTTTCTTTTGAGCACATTTATTTCCTGAATGTTAGACTCTGCAACAAGCATGTCATCTACATACAATATCAATATAATATAGTTTCCATCATTTTTCCTTTTAGGATAAACACAATGGTAAGAGTGACATCTAGTATAACCTTGTTGAGACATAAATATGTCAAATTTTAAATACCACTTCCTTGGAGCATGTTTTAAGCCATACAATATCTTCTTTAATTTTCACACTAATTTATCCTTCCCTTTGACCTCATACCCTTGTGGTTGTTACATATTTATTTATTCCTCCAAATTCCCATGGAGAAAGGTTTTCTTTACATCTAACCTCTCAAGATGAAAATATTATGTTGTCACTAGGCTTAAAATAGTTATGGTTGAAGTCATTTTAACAACAAGAGAAAAACTTTCATCAAATTATATGCATTTATTTTGTTCAAACCTCTTCACCACAAGTCTAGCCTTATACCTTTGTTTTCCTCCATATTATTCCTTCCACCTGTAAACCCATTTATTCTACAATGTTGTTTTACCTACAATAAAATTGACTAAGTCCCAAGTCTGGTTATGCATCAAGAATTTCATGTATTCTTCCATGGATTTTTCCAACTTCTTCCTGGTTTATCCCTACATTGCTTCTTCATATCTTTCGGGTTCACCAGAATCAATCAAAAATACACAATTTAATGAAGGAGAGTAAAGCTTATGGGGTCTACTTACCCTAGTATATTTTCTAACACCACTTTCAGGTGATTGAAGTGCTTATTGCTACTGTGGTTTTTGTTCTTTTTGTGGTTGTTGACCATTATAATTTTTATGCACCTTTAATTTTTTTGTGATCTCATCATGCACTATGTATTCTTTGTTTTCCTTTTCATGTTTTTTTCCCTGCATCTGATCCTTATACAAGACCATTCTAATTAAATATGGCATCTTTGCTCCTAATGATTTTGTTATTTTAATAATCATATAAACGATAACCAAAATCATTAACACCATATCCAATAAAGGTACATTTATTTGATTTTTCCTCAAGCTTTATTCTATTTTCTTTACTGATGTGGACAAAGGCTTCACAACTAAAAGTATTTAAAAATGAGTAGTTTACCTTTTTACCTGTCCATGCCTCCTCTGGAATACCACCATCCAAGGAACTTGAAGGCCCTCTATTTTTTATATAAACAACAGTATCTACAACATCTACCCAAAAATGTAAGGGAAATCTTGCATGCAATCTCATGCACCTTGCACACTCCATGATTGTCCCACTTGTCCTTTCTGACATACCATTTTCCTGTGGTAATCCTGGAAATGTCTTATATCTGCGAATTCCATGCTCTAAACAATAGTTATCAAAATATTTGTTGCAGTATTCACCTCCATTTTCTGATCTGACGCACTTCAACTTCTTTCATGTCTCATTCTCAACCAAAGCTTTCCATTTCTTGAAAGTATCAAATACATCATATTCATTATGAATACAATAAATCCATTTTTTCCTAGTTGCATCATCAATAAAAGTAACATAATAGAGAGAGCCACCAAGAGATGATACTTGAGTTGGTCCCCATACATTTGTATGCAAAAGCTCTATTTTTTCACTCTTCTTTTCCTTCCCAACTCAGAGAAATTTGAATCTCTTATGTTTTCCATAAACACAATTTTCACATAAATCCAAATCAACATGCTTCAAACCTGTCAAAAAATTTATTGAGTGAATAATTTGCATCCCTTTCTCACTCATGTTCTCGAGCCTATGATGCCACAATATCGTCTTTGCTCCTATGGAGTTAAAATAATTAACACAATTATAAATAACATTTCATAAATACAATGTACCAACCTTTTATCATTTTCCTATTACCAGGGCTCCTTTAGTGACCTTCCAGGTTTTCTTTGTGAATGTAGTTGCACAAAATTCACCACCTAATTTCCTTGTTGAAATTATATTTTTCTTCATAAATGGAACATGCCTTACCCCCTTCAATATCCATTGGTTTCCATTTTGTTTCTTTATAAAAACCTTACCCATTCCAATGATTTTACATGGTTTATCATCACCCAAACAACCATGTCCAAAATCTCCTTGAACATAGGCATGAAAATGTTTTCTATCAGGTGTGGCATGGAATGAGGCCCCTGAATATACCACCTAGGAATCAATAATATTATCTAATGAAAGAATCAAATCATCTTGCAACACATCACCTGTCACATTCGCTTCATGATTGTTCTCATGTTTTCCATTTCCTTCTTTTCCCTTCCAAGATTTGTAGTCTTTGTATAGGTGTCCTTTCTTCTTGCATTTCCAACACATTATCCCTGATATAGATGTGGATCTTCCTTTCCTTGACTTACTGTGATTTCCTGGGCTCCTTCCTCTTCCCATTTTTCTTCCCCTAATCTTTGCAGTCAAAGCATTACCTCATGTCTGACCGGAGATTTTCTGTCACATTTCTTCACTAAGGATGGAACCAACAACATCATCAAACTTGTACTATATCCAGAGACAGAGTTACTAATAGCCATAAATAATCCATTCCAACTTTCTGGAAATGAGCACAGAAATAAGAGAGCCCTAACTTCATCATCAAAATTTACCCCTACATAACTTAAATGACTGGTAACCCTGTTAAATTAATTTAAATGTTCAACAACAGATCCACATTCTGACATCTTCATATTAAATACACACTTCATAATAAATACTTTATTTGAGGCTAAGGGGTTTTTACATAGTTTGGCCAATGCCGTCATTAAACCTTCCATTGTCGTTTCCTTTGAAATGTTGAATGCCACTGACGCTGCTAGACACAATCGTATTTGTCCTAGTGCCTTTATGTCGATAATATCCCATTGTCCGTTTTTAATACTCGTCGGCTTCTTTTATTTTTCACTCAATGGTAGGTACAGATATTTCTGATACATATAATATTACATTTTCATCTTCCACAGTTGGTAGTTTTGGCTGTTAAATTTCGCGACCCTAAACCTACCATCTTTTTCCATTGCTCCCACTCGAACCAGGCCCTTCTCTCCTATAAGTTTATCAAGAAAATATACCTTCGACTCTGATACCAATTCTTAGAAAATTATTAACGGAGAAATGAAACACATAGAATATTTCAAAAACACAAATATAAAAACACATAAAACAGACACAGATATGCGTGGTTCACCCAATTTGGGCTATGTCCACGTACAAACAACATATTCTTCCTTTTATATTATCCAACAAAATGAAGAGATACAACATATAGTAGATTTGTTGTAATTTATTCTTCACTCTCACAGAATCTCCATTCTCTTTCTCACTCACAATCATAATAATACACAGCCACAATAAAATTCCCTCATATAAAACGAGGGGTTTCCTTCTATGGGAAAAAACCCTAAATTAACATAACATCTATCATCACATCATCCTCCTAAAGAACGGCCCAGATTGACTATGAAATTACAATATTACACAAGGAATTTTTTCATCTATTTTTAGCTTTTGGGGCATTGCCCCTGAACTCCCACCAGGGGGGGTCTCATAAAAGTAGTTTTTGCCTCCTCTTGAACCCCCCAAACGATGATTAGACGAGAAGCATTGTCGCCTTTTAGGAATAGGGATCTAACAGAGCTGAAACATAAAAATTAGAACAATCAGAAAGATAATCAGGCTGCACACCAAAACAACTACAAAAGTTCTTATTCTAAGAGTATTACCTTGGTGGTCCCTAGATTTCGAAGTCTTGGGTTGGTTTTGGGGATTTGTCATATTATTTCCTAATCCTATTTAAGCTCGACCCCAATGAGAAGAAACTTCCCTCCTCATTGAAATTCAACCATAATTGGTTAGCAGAGGAATATTATAGGGATTTGGTTTCCTATGTATGGGAGCATATTTTAGATGGCACAACATTCTCATATACACAACAATTCCAAGAAAAATTGTGCATGGTCAAGGAGGTTAGGAAGAAATGGGTTCCAACTTTTAATTAGAAAGACCAAGCGCTCCTCAAGGATACCAAGCTCAAAATTTCCACCATCCATGCCTCAAATGAAAAGGGTGTCTTCTTGGATGAGGATAAAAGGAATTTACAGCTTCTAACAAGAACACATCCTGAGTTATTAACCACTAAGGAGGCTAGATGGAGATTAAAGAGAATATCTATTTGGTCGTTCGAGGTGTACAACAACACAATTTTTTCCCATAACTATGCTTCCTTATAAAAAGTTAGAAACACTATTTGGGAAATCTCTGAAAGATGGATAGCATGCTAAATATTTTGAAGAGAAAGTTGAGGCAAGTAGAGCTCAGTTTTGTGCCTTATTCATAGAGCTGGTGGGGTGTCCCATCAAGGAGATAATTTTAGTCCTTACGTTGTTTCCAAACGTGATAACTTAAGAAATTAAAAGGGGAACAAACTAGTCACTAATGGGTTTCTTATGGAATTATTTTTAGGATTTTCTAAGCTACTAAAATTATATCTTCTCAAAGTGGTGTAGGAATCAAAGAGTAGGAAAATTTTAAGAGCTATGAATTCCACATTTCTCATTATTATTCCTGAAGAAGCAAGGCTTGGACACCTTTAATGATTTCAATGAAATTTCATGTTGGAATTTGTTGTATAAGGTGATCTCCAAAATCATAGCAAATCATCGAAAGCCTATTCTCAATGCCCTAATTTTGAAGGAATAATTCAACATTTTATTTAAATTTCAAATCCATGATGTTGTTTCTATAGCCAAAGAAGCTTTGCATGCCCTCAAAACTCTCAAAATTACCTCTATGATCATTAATGTAGTCCTTTCCAAAGCTTACGATAAGGTCATTTGGACCTTTATCAGGCTTGTTCTGATCAAAATGGGAATGAGACTAGCATTAGTGAATTGGATATTGGGTTGTGTCTAATCATCCAATTTCATTGTTCTTATAAACATGTCTCCCTATAGTTTCTTTATGGCCACTCGAGGGCCAAGGCAAGACTTTTCACTTTCCCCCTTTTTTTTCCTTCCAATAGTAGAATGACCTAGCAAGATTATGATAAATTCTAGGAACAAAGGTGAGATGAAATGATTAAATATCACCCCTTAAAATTTGTCTCTCATTTATTGTTTGTTGATCATGTTCTACTCTTCAGTGCAATATCAACACATGAATTTCAGGGTATTAGAATAATTCTAGACATATTCTATAAAGCAACGAGGATGGAGGTAAATTAGAACAAATTATGTGTACACTTTTATTTTCCATAGAAGGATCAGTCAATAATCCTCAAGAAAGCACTACCATTTCCCAAGTGAAACATTAAAGAAGGGTTCAAATACCTCGGTTTTCACCTAAAAACAAAATATTATATGTACAAGGACTAAATATGGTTTGTTATCAAGGTCGAGGCTTGAATCCATCTATGGGCCAATTGGTGTCTCTCCAGAGGAGGAACGCTAGTTCTCCTAAGTTTGTTCTTGAAAACATCCATATTTTCTAAAATTCCATAGCCAAGGTCTCAAAAGGAATCCTAACAAGGATTTAGAAAAAGAGATTTTATTTCTTATGGCTTGTAGATGAAAAAAAGGAGGTATTACCCTAGTTAATTGGTCAGCGTTGGCTCAACACAAATGCTTGGGAGGATGGGGAATCAAGGACCTAACCCACTTCAACACAACTCTTCCAAGTAAAATCCTTTAGAAGCTTACATAGAATGTTTCCATTTGGCATCGTATCATGAGGTCAAAGTATATGGAAGGTTCCACCATTAAGGATTGGTTTTGAAACCCTTGAAAATTATACAAAAACAACTCAATGGTTTTGAGATATATAGTAGAGGCTTTTCCTATTATCGAAAGGTGGATAGTATGGAATCTAGGAGATGGAAAGAGGGTAAGGATTGGGGAGTATCCTCGGCTAGGTGCAAGAAATTGTTTAATTTTTTTTTAGGATTTAGTGGATCAACTTCAAGAACATGGTGTTTTATTGTTATGGGATGCTCAGACTCAAGTGTGACAAGTTCAACAAGGGAAGATGAAATCAAAGGAATAATTACTTCTAGTTTGAGCTCATGTAAAAGACGGGCATAACTGTGTAGGAATATGATGCTACAACCACATCAATATGAATGAAAAGGACGAAGATGTGGTATTAAAACTATGTTTCAAGTGACTACATGGCCAATTTGGGATACAAGGTGCTCATAGAAAAACATGTACAAGGTCGGCATAATTTTTTTTGGAGCACATATGGAAGCTATTGTGGACCGTTTAAATCCAAAATTTCCCTATGGATTTCTCTTAGTAATAAGTTACTCACTTGGGGTAATGGATTAAAGAGAGGTTAGTCTGCTCCTAATAGGTTTTATTTATGTAGATAAGAGGTTGAACCAATTAATGATATTTTTATTTCTTGTTTTTATGCTAGTATAATTAGGTCTCTTGGCATTTAAATTTAAGCCAAAAATTGTTTGGAATGGTAATAGTCTCGATCAGTGTTCCCACTTATGTGTTATGGATGTAGAGGTAATAAGTTATGGTTCTTTTCATTGGTAGTTTGTTTACTTTCTCTTGTGGGCATGCAACATGTTAGTTTTTCAAGATAAAGTAATTCTAGATGAGGTATTTTTTGAGTTGATAAGGAAACTCACAAAGGAATTTAGGTGCATGCAAAAAAGAAAAAAGAACAGGGTGTTTGTTATACCCATGTTATACTTTGATACTCCTTGGGGAGTTTTTGATGGGGCCAGCCAAGGGCATCCAACCAACTGTAGGGTCGAAGTTGTTTTTTTTATCAAACAACATGTAATTTCCCCAATTAAATTAATTTTCTAAGAAGAATTTCCATTTTTTTTGCAATTTGGGTGTTAGGAAAATTTTTGGAGGAGAAAATTAGGAAAAGTGGGTCGAAGAGATTTTAGTGGAATGTTGGGGCCACTCACCCACAAAATAATACGCACCACTTGGTAAATAATTTGATTTTCCTAAGTGAGATCGAAATCATAGGAGGGACCCACATGATACCCAAGACCAGCAGGCATAAATAGGAGGAAAGAAGTATCATTTGGGGCTTTTGACATTTTGATACCTAATTGTTTATTTGGTTGTTCAACTGAGCTACAAAAGGCTGCTTAACACAAGAGATTCCCAAGGAGTGAAGCTCATTATTTCTTTAGTGGACCTCAAATGCCACCCTAGGAAGGCGTTCATCTTAGTTTGGAGACTGGGAGAGAAGCATCCTACATGAATTACGTTATTCTAGTTCAACATGGACGTAGAAGGAGAGGTAACATAGTCTTTGAGGAGAAATGGTGTCGAGAATTGAGGGAACAATGTTGTTAGGGTGTTTCTTGGCCAATTTCCAGACTTGAGGAGGTGGATTCTTAGCAGGAGAGAAAGAGCATATCCTTTAGTACGAATTTATGGGCTTAGAGACTATTTCATCACCTACATAATTGGGCAGTCATTTGTGTGGGTTTGTTGGGAGGAGTCTTGGCTGGAGGTTTAAGGAGTTGGGTTGGTGGGATTTTGGTTCGAAAGCTATTGTGAGGGGATTTCAAGCATTTTAGAAGCAGAAAACATTAGTTTAAGCTACAGATGTATATTTCTGGTTGTGGATGAAAACCAAGCTGTGGGAGACCGACTTTGGAGGGTAAAAACTAGGGAAAACCCTTTCTGGGTTTTTGGCAAGGATTTCATCCCTAATTTTACAAAAAAGTTTGGCCAGTTTTGAGAGGGGAAATCAAGGTCTCAAGTCATCCATCAGTGCAAAATTACTAGGCCAGTGCAGTTTTCTGGAGGACATAACTTCTATAGAAGTTGGGAATTTTTTTATCGATCACTTGAGGCTTGTATCTTGCCTTGTGCTAGCCCAGGTGCACTCCTTCCATTTCCCATTGTACTCCAATCATTATATATAATAAAATTGGCCAATTTGGAGTTATGGGCACAGTTTTTGTTTATGTATGTGTTCACCGAATAATTTTTTGTGTTGAAACTATTGCATGCCTTTGGTTATCACTGTAAATTTCTATTAGGAACATTACACAATGCCATTAGTACCACATCCAATACAATCCCGGGTAGGGCTCCAATTCAAATGCATAATTTTATGTGTTGTTTACTTTGCTTCATTTTTTTGTCTCATGGTTACATCTACACACAAATGCTAGGGGACTCCCAAATTGTAATAGACTGGGCTAAAGGTAAAGCAGAGGTGGAAGTAATGCATCTCCATTCACTGCTTTATCAAATTCACAGTCTTATTCAGGATATGTCATAGTCCTTGATGTAGGTGCATAGATGGGGTACAAAGTTCGATGAAGACTGGAATGGAGCTTGCCAATGTGATAGGGTAGTCACATGATGATTTTGGGTGAAATTTTAAATGTTTTGTAGATATTTACATTTGGAAATGAAATTTGTTATTTAGAATAATTATATCCTAATGTAAATGTAGCACCAGTTTCCTTATTTTGTGAGAAGGGGAAACAATTCGTCACTTGTGACTCTTGGTTAGCCCATGTTAAATTTATTTATAAAGAAATTAGTATTTGAGAAAATTAGTGTGTGCAGTAGAGGAGAAGCTCCAGTGCCAGGAGAAGAGGCAGAGGATGAGAGGTCTGGGCTGCACATGCCCACATTGTAAATTTGGCTAGTTTAATGTATGCATGGATTTGATTAAAGAACAACTTGTTTAATTCCTTTATACATGTTTATTTCTCTATCTGTATAATGCTAACTTGATTTGTTGAGGGTTGCACTTGTTGATTCAATTTACAATGAGAATCTGAATGTTTCATGGTTGTATTCCTTTATGTCAAAGTGATGCTTTGGTTTAAGTGAAATTTGGGTGGAACATATTTACCCTGTGCATTTGAGTTGTAACTCCATATTGTGGTTGTAATTGTTGTTGAGGTGGTTGGGATATGTTGTTGGTATAAATATCGATGTGCTTATTGTTGTTGGTACACTGTAGCACCACATATGCATTTTAGATGTTATGTGTTGTTGGAATCCTTGGAATAGGTTGATATTATACCCTGTGACTTTTACTTTAACTGATGTCTGTGTTAGCCATGTAACATTGGTATTATGTTGTAGTTGCTCCCAAAGCCCGGGGGGGGGGGATTTTCCTTGTGTCATGGAGTAGTGACTGTGTGTTATGTACAACAAATATAGCATTGTCATGGAAAATATAGTACCCTGTGTCAATGCCTCTTTGAATACTTCGATTGGTGGAGTGTATGGTGATATTTTCCATTTACCTTTGTGGGCTTCCTATTGTAAAGTTCATAGAAGAATGTGTGTATGCGCCTGGAATAGTGGTTGTGTGTTTTTGTTGGTAATTAATTTGTTGTTGCAATGAAAACTGGAGGACCTCGTTTTGAATGTTGCCAAGACCATTTCAGATTTGTTCTATCTGGTTAGTTTGAGTGAGAGTGTAATCTGGGAAAAGAAAGGTGTATGAACTCATCCCTTGTTTCAAGGACCCATTCAAACCCATGTAGAAGTGATAAGGAACCAAACCGAGTCATTCCAACTTCCTCGAATGCGAAAAGATAGAGTTTTTGGGGTTCTACAAAAATATTTTGTAGCGCCTACAGGATTTTGACTACAGCAAGCATTTTACAGGACTGCAAGTCTGGGTTTTTGAAGCTTGTTTGGCTTGCTCGGTGTATTATTTTATAATTGAACCGCATGTGAGTTGGGTGAGGTAAAGAAAAGAGTTGGAAGACTTGAGAGAGATATCTCGGAGCACTTATAAAGGAAATATTTGTTCTTATTTTGACTGCATATTTTAATTAATTTGTTGAAATTCCAAAATGTGTTTCAAGCAGATTTGTGGGGGTTTGTGTTGGATTATCATTCCTCCTTCTCGTATATCTTATGAGAACTAAATCAACATGAAAACAATATTTTAAAAGAAGCTTTGAAATGTCATGTGGGTGCCTTTTCCATGTATGTTTTTTTTTTGTTGTTGTATGGTCGGGAGACTGAGAGCATGGAGGCTCTCTTTTGAATAGGATAGGGTCATTGTTTAAAATATATTCAATTATGTTTTAGGTTTTTTTCTTTGATATGGATGTTTTAAACATTAACAGTGGATATATAGTCTACCTTGATGTAAAGAAAAGATAGGGATGAGTTTTTTCTAGCATGAGAATAGAAGAGTCTATAAATTAAGTATAGGATATTTTGTATAAAAATCCTTGGGATTGTCATATGTATATATTGTTTTTTAAATATAAAGATTTTTTTCGAAGGAAAAAAAAAACAAATAACTCAAAAAAGAAAGAAAAACCACATTAAAATAAGTTAAATTTAGAAATAATTAATAATAATAATTAGAAAAAACAAAATTATTATTATTATTATTGTTATTTTTTTTTTCTAAATTGGACTAATTATATTAATGAAACATAATATACAAGGCAAGTCTTACCTCCAGAATTTCTATGCTAGCCAATTCCAGAGCTAATACGAGTCAAAAAGAAAAAAAATTGACCGCCCCAGATGGGGTAACCGGTCATGAAAATGATGCCCTCAATGGGGAAACCAAAATTTTCCAAAAATGACTTAAAAGTTGTCAGTTTGTTCTGGAAAAACATATTGTCATAGAAAATAAACAAAATAGAGAAAAAAGACCTCTCCTTTCTGTAGCTAAGTTCCATGCTAGATGTCACACTGTTGTGGCGGTGGCTCCTCCACAATGAGACACCTGTATTCTTTAGAGGAGTCATCTACTTGCTTCGGTTGGTGGGCGACGGGTTCTGGTGTAGCAGCAGTGTGAACCATGCTAGCGATGCCCTTTCTACGTTCCTCACCCGACCATTCGGAACTCCCACTGCTACTAACACTGCTTCTGGAGGAATGAGCATCAGGCTTGACTGGCAGGGCCTCTGTTTTCCTCGAGAGTTGTGGAGGCACTATAGCTATTGTGGATTTTCTTGGTCTCTTTCGAGTGCCTCTCCCTACAGAAATTGTAGCCTCTTCCTGGAAACTAACTGTTATTGTGGCAGTGAGACAGGGTCTTTCCATTGCACAATTGTAATGAAACTGAGCAAAATTATCTTCAAGCGATGGGGAGCGAGACTCAGAATGAATGGACGGAGGAGGTCGAGAAGCATAGCCCCGTACTCTGCCTCGGGGAGTGAAATTAAACTGAGAAGAATTATCCTCAGGTGGCGGGGAGCGAGACTCAGAATGAATGGGTAGAGGGGGTCGAGAAGCCTGGCCCCATTCTCTGCCTCGGTGGCAATGCATCTGGTGCCTCCTTGGCATACCAGAGCAGGAAAAGTCATTGGGGAGGCGAGCAAGCGGAGGCGAGGTGGCAGAATGAGCTGAGCGGTCGGCTCCTTGAGGTGAAGGAGCTAGAAAGAGGCTGCAATGGAGACTACGGGTGAGATAGAATTTCGAAGCAAGCAAGAGGCAACAATGGAGGCTGCAATGCCTCCTTGTGTGCATTCGAGAGCTTGACTCTGAGATAGTAGAGAGGAAAATGCTACAGGAGGGAAATGAAAGAGCCGAAAGACGCGGAGCCATTAAGAATATTTTTGGGCGGTGGGCCGGATTGAGAGTAGTAATGGAGGCTTGATGTGAGCACCTGGCTGGCTTAAATGCTATCGGACAGAGCCCATGTGTGGCCATGTGGCTAGGAAATGTGGCGCACACTGGGCTTGCCATCTTCCTCCTGCATTTATGCACCCGCATCCGGGGTATTATTATTGTTATTAGTGTTATTATTGTTATTATTTATTTTCAAAATTTTTATTTAAAACTAAAAAGCTTAGAAAATTAACAAAAATGAATATATTATGGAGGGGACTTAAATTATATATATATATATATATATATATATATGGGTAGAGGAAGGATCCTTCTCCTTCCATTGAAGCAATGGCCCGTGTTTTGTGATAGGGCTCAAACAGTAGGTGCCCCTAGGATAGACTCCAATTTGGAGGGGTCAATATGTCTCAGCTCTTGCTAAGTCATAATTTATTAGTATATCTAGCTTGTGGGTTGCTGGATATAATCTTGGCATTATAGTTGTAGACGAAAGGTTTGACCCTTGACCTTACCCATATTACTCCGTTGAGTTACCAACTCACCACGGTTTAAAAAAAAGAAACACTCATGGGGGCCATCACTCCAATGGAAGGGGAGGGAAGATATAAAACAATTCCTAAAATCCTCCCACCCGAAGTCTACTGCTCATGGGATCATCGCTCTATGAGATCAACAACCCTTATGAACACCCATAAGGGTGTTGCTCCAATAGGAGTGGAAGGGAAAGTTTCGAAATTATTCCACCCCTTAATTCAATTGAAATGCAAGTAAATTGGGAGGAAAGGGATTATATTATGAGAATCGGCCCCATTTCCATATATCTTTCTTTTTTTTGTCTTTTTTTTTAAAATATATTTTTTATTTAATTTTTAATTATATATCTATATATATATATATATATATATATATCTTCCCGTTTTTGAATTTTTCTTTCTATTATTTCTTTTCTTTTCTTTTTAATGATTTTATTTGTAATTGTTAACACTAGAAAATCATACAAGCAGAAGACGACAGTATTTAATGTAAAGCAGAAAGATTTACAGGGTTGAAAGACATTAGAGAATCTGGAAAGTATTTAAAAATCTCTAAGGTCTGAGGAAAAATCAAATTTGAGGAAGTCATAAATTCTTTTGCGCGCATAATCCTTCATGAAGAGTGCCTTTGCGTGCCTTATGACCCGAAATGTGCGCAATCCCGGGAGTAGCGAAAGTCACTTTTCAAGACCATAAAAAAACACACTCCAGGACAGTGATTCCTCACTTGAAGCCGCCTAAGGACAACCACCAAAGCCTCCTTAGACATTAAGTGAGCACACAATGGAATATTTTTAGCACACAAAGGAATCATCCCCCTCTCTTGGGTCACCATCCACAATGTACCAAGAGAGGGAAGGAGGATTTGAATTCTCCTATATAAGGCCACCATGAGATGAAGAATTGGTGAACACATTGTTATGCTGGCCAGAATTGCCCAAGAAATACCAACAGTGTGTGATCCAGAGCTCCAAAAATTACTTTTGCAGGAATTTGTGCACTTTTCCCTCCCACAGAAGTGCACAGGGCGTGCGTTCAGAGCTAACCCGTGCAGACATCGCGCCTATTTCAGCCTTTTGTTCACAAAAGATAGAAAGATAAATTTATCTCTCATTTCTATATTTTCCTTCTTTTAAAGTGCTTGGAAGCCCTTAATACACCTGCCAACAATGGTTGAGATACCCCGCAGCTTGCTAAACCTCACTCTTAGCTGCCTTTTGTAGGCTTAGTGTCAGTTTTATTTCAAGTTGATTTTTGCAAAAATTCACACATAGTTTAAGTAGGGGGGAAAATAACTTGCATTCCGAGAAAAAAATTATGTTTTGAAAATTTAGGTACCAACACACCTATATAACTAGCCAAAGTAAGTGGCCCAAGTCCACGCATGCTTAGTTAGTTTCTTTTTCTAGTGTAAACGTTATTAGTTTAGTTCAATTTTTGCACTAGGATTTTGGGACTACGACTGAATTTTCAATAGAAGAGCAAGTAATCTCTGCTACCTTTGCACCCTCTGGTGATCCTAGATAAGCATATGAAGACTCTCTATTCACAACTCACCATCTCCCTTTAGTTAATCACATAGACTAACTAGGAAAAATAGAAAGCGGTCGATATCCACACATGTTTTTCTTTTGAGCAAGGAACAATACAACATAGTTTAAATAGGGGATTTTGAAAAGGATCATCACATATCCACACATTCAAACTATGTGCTTGTCCACTTTTTGCTCACACGCATTCACCAATTAAGCAAATCAAAGACACCTAAAACTAACTTAACCAAACTCACTAAATTCTCCCCACAGGGGCCACAAAAGAATTTATAGTTTAAGTTAGGATCAAGGGGGTAGGCATCCAATCAGCCGCCTTGATCATTCTTCATCCTGAAAAATAGAAGTTGACTTTTTAGGGAGCTTCAAATCCACTTATCAGCCCACGGAAAAGAAAACCCGAGAGCGACAGAGACCAGTTTCAGAGGGGGTTAGGCTTAGGTGCAGTGCGTGCGATATCAATTGGGGCTACCTGACCCGGATGATACTCGGTACTGTTAACTGACTTACCAAGAAGCCCAAGACTTGAACACTCATGTGGGACAGTGGTACTTAGTGGCCAAATATACGACATCCTTTCCCTATAGGTGACGGTGCAGGCAAGCACCAGACCCTCTACCCTTACCTTGGTGGATTTTCTTTGGTTGACTGGGGGCGTTGCCAGCTCTTATGGGAAATTGTGCCAGCACTCGTAAGATATCTTCTCAAGGCCCAGTTACATTTGAGTGTGTGAGGATTAATAGGTCTTCTAAGATTTTGAGTATCATACACAAATAAACAAAAACTATTTTTTCGATTGCTTGATCACACATAATTAATTTAAAGGGAAAATTTATTTTATTTTCTCTTTGTTTTATGTATGTGACCAGAATTTTTCTTTGATCATAGACTCTATCCTCTCAAATTTTTCCAAAACCAAACCTAGTCAACACTGGAATGGAACCAATGGGACCTCGTCGATCTAAGTATCTTTTGGACCTCCCCCCATTACCGGGAGGGGTTCCAAGTCTTTAGACGTTTAGGCATCAAAGACGGAACACTGCCACCATTATTGGTTCATCCTTTATTGGGGCATCCTTATTTGGAAAACTTGGTTAGTCTCCCAACACCACACCACACACCATTCCTCCCATGACCCCTATGGGGCAGAGGAGTGCGGCCCATTTGGGAAGCCAGCCGAATACACAACAGGGTATGTCGTAGACCAACCCTCTTCCTAACCAGAACTCTGTGTTTTCACACATTACAATGGCGTCAACCTCCCAATCACCTTTCTTAGCTTCGTTGAATCTACCTGATTTAACCAAGCTGACGAATGACCCCATCACACACAACCCTACATCGCCTCCCATGCCCATGAAGCTCCCTTCGGATATTCCAAAGTTTGAAGGAAAGCAAGCGGAAGACCTAGGTAATCATGTCATGACCTTCCACTTGTGGTTCTCATCGAACAATATCATTTACGACACTATTCGATTGAGACTATTTCAATGCACTCTGATAGGAGTAGCTACGAAATGGTATGTGGATCAACCATCTGCTTCACAAGAAACCTTTAGCACTCTCGCCATCGTGTTCCTAACATATTTTCAGTTACCCATTCACCATGATTCTGGAATGGAATTACCGACACATTTTAGACAAACCCCCGCTGTCCATATCTCGAACCATCTCCGCGAATGGAGGCGGCGTCACAGTTTATGTAAAGAAAAACTCGACAACCGGGTTCTTTTAGATTTGTTCTTGAAAACTCTCACGACAGAGATTTCAAAGGATGTAGCGCAACAAAGGCCCACATCCAAATAGGACACCATCAACGAAGCCCAGCAGCTTGAGCTAATTTATACGCAGTCAGGATACATTTACAACATCCTGCCCAATGCCCCGCGCCTACAAACTTATCAAGAATTTCCAGGGGCATCAAAATCTGCACACAAACTAATTGGGTCATTGACCCAAGGTTACCTAGGCAGAAATAGTCAAAACCTTGGTTACACGTATAGTTCTACCCAAAACGTACCTCAACCAAGTTTCCAAAGTCATCATATGCCTCAACCAAATTTGACCAATAGGGCGCCAACGTATCACCAGGGAGGACCCTATCCTCCAGCTTAGGGGACCCAGTACACAGTGAGAAACACTGACGGAAGAGCTCCCCTCCAAAAACTAGGTGTAAACCAGGGTCCATGTTATGCTCGGTCCCCAGCACAAGACCTGCCTATGCAGATCAATGCACAGGTGAACTTTGTGCAGCCATCCCAAAACCAACCTCCCCAATATAACCAGGAGAACTACCCTCCTAACGTGGTGAAGAAAAAAGAAAAAAACAAGCCAAAAGGGAACCTTGGACAAGGGGGCAACAACCAACAACACCCTCCACGATCCCAGGCTGGAGGCAACTCCAACCGAAATCAGAGCCAGGAGCCAAGAAATGCCCAACGACAGAGCAAAAGGCCACCGCTCCGAACAAACCATTCTTGTTCAATATGTAGTGAGTACAACCATTATACTCACCATTTTCTCGATCTCCCTGAGATGAATAAGCTATAGAGTAACCGAGGACAAGGAGGATCTTCCCAGCAACCAGCGGTGATGCAGGAACCTTTCCCCCATTAAGGGACGGTAAGCACTCAACAACAAAATCCAGACGACTCCAGGAAAAGTAGCCACGAAATCTACATGACTGGCGAAGAGATGTTTTTACAAACACATAATCACAATTATGACACCCCACCAGACACCAATACATCAGGGGCAAGTACCATTACACTGACTCCACCTTTGACCATTTCAAATATGCATATCGAACCATTACCAAATATGGCGAAGGGACCTAATAGACGAGCATGAAACTACTCCAAAGCATCCCATAATTATAGTATCGTGGATGATTTAGCACAATCTCCTGCTACAATTTCATCTTTGGAAGTATTGTAGTCATGCCCATAACAATGGAAAGCCCTACTTTTCGCATTAGGCACTATCGACCCTGCTGATACACGCCTAATGGCTTTCGACTTAGACAAAGCCACTCCCAAGCTTCCTTCCATGGTCGCTTCCAGATACCAGTGTCGGTCCAGAATATCACAATTCACTGATGTGTCTTCGACGAGGGTGCATCCACGCGCATCATGTCAAAAAATGTTTGGAAGAAGTTAGGGTCTCCCGAAATAAAACCCTCAGTCATCATGCTTAGAGCATATGACGGTCGTCCTTCGACCCCCGTCAGCCTCTACCAAAATGTCCCTGTCTGCTTAGCCGGAAAGACGGTCCACATAGACATTGAAGTCTTGGACGCTCACTTGGACTACAATATACTCCTTGGGCAGAGTTATATGTACGCCATGTCATCCATAGCCTCCTATGTCTTCCGCATTATGATGTTCCCGCACGAGGATTGCATCATTACTGTAGACCAATTGACGCATAGCGAGAAACGACCCCTAACAAACACTGATGTAATTCTACCCTACGTAGATACATCCTTGTATGTGCTTTCACGGTACCAAGAATATGGCCCCAGCCAGTTCAAATCGTCGTTCATTCTAGGGTCATTCCTACGAGATCCTCCCATTATCCCTGAGTCATCACCCGATGTCACAGGGGCTTCAGTGTGCATGTTTTCCACATCAAGCACCGAAGCTAGTTAGGACACAGACACAAGCAGTAATGGCACCGAGTCATCGGCCACGACAACCTCTCTAGTCTATGTCGCTTCCCAAAACCCTTCCTCTACCCCCAGATTGTTTCGTCTCCCGGAAAAATTTTGGAAACACTGGTGTTACCAAACATATCATTGGAAATACCAGTTTGGTACCTCATTCCCCCTATGGGAACAGGAGCCACCAACATCACTGCAATAGGGTTGAAGCCCCTTAGTCCTAAGGAGGCCCCACACATCCAAGAAACGGCTAAAACCACCCTTGCAAAAGAAATTTCCATTGCAAAACTGGTGATCATGGCTAAGAAAACCGAGAAGAGATGAAAGAAGTTGGTGACTCCCGCAATACAATGAGAATCACTAGTCTACACCATATGTGACGTAATAGGTCACCCTACCCATATCTACCTAGAGCTGGATGAATTAAAACCACTCCTTGACTCTGAGACAGACATCACAACGCCACGTTCCCGTAAAAAGAAACCTACCACCAAAGGTAAAGGCAAAGCACTGTGTACCAATCACGCATGCGCTCTCTGTAGTAACTATGGGCACTATACCCACCATTTCCCAGAGATCCTGCAATATAGGGGCGCCTTACACACCATCGAGCGATACTATCAAGAGGATCCCTCTACCCAGGCATTCAGAAATGAACCTCGTACCATCTTGTACCTACAGGAAGACCGAAGGGCACCAGAAAGACCCCCAGTCATGCCCCCTCCTATTATTCACTGCACACTATGTGATGAACGCGGTCACTTCCTCGAAGAAGGCGTAGCCCTGGAACTCATCCATAGATGGTATCCTATAGAACAGGTTTACTATGTAGGATTGCGGGCAATGCAATTCACATGTCCTTTGTGTGCCAACAATCACCTTTTGGAGAATTTTCAGTATATCCCTTGATTCCGGCTAGCCCTCGCTAGTTTACGCTCAGCCATAGTCCGCCTCTCCCAAGAATATGACATGGACGTGGAATCCACAGACAACTCCAAAACCCAATAATATGTGACAATCAGATCCATCCTATTATTGTCAACTGAAAAACGACCAATCAGGGAACCCCTAGTTACCCCCAACCACTCTCTATAGAGAAGACCAACATGCACGTTGTGCAAGACGCCCAACCATGCAGTAGCCACTTGCCCCGATTTAGCAGCGTTACGACGTTGGTTCCCTGCCAGGTATTAAACTGAGCACGACAAGACCCCCATATCTAGGCTATTATGCCTAATATGTCAAGGAAATTATTATCAGTGGCACTGCACTTATGTCTCGCAACTTCTTCCTACCATCGGTATGATTCATACCATAGAGAAGAAAGAGGTTGAACTCCATGAGTGGTATAGAAGATACATTGCCTCCGGGTCAGCAACCCCACACCCACACGAGCGTGATGGGCAAGCTAGGACAAGACACCAACCAAGCATGACCCAGGCCAAGCCTAGGATAAAATTCGGACTATGCAACCTGAATGACCACCGAGTCAATCAGTGCAGAGAACTGAAACCCCTTGCAAATAGTTTTCGCATAGTCTCTTCTCTCCCTCAGAAAATTCTCTCTAACCAAGAGAATATCACACATACCTATTGCCAGATTTGTTCACACTCACCATACGATTAAATGTGTGCACCTCCCTAAGCTAAGAGCGGTAAGAGAAACATTGAGTCTACAGTCCCCCAAAGAGTCAGACACACCTAAGCCAACAACATGGAAGTGGAAGCATAAGACCAAATCTTCTACAACAGATCCTTTCCAAACATCCACATCCGGTACGTCAAGTAGTGTTGATTCCCATACAATCTACTCTATTGGCACAGTGATACCATGCACTATCTGCACCGGCCAAAATATCACACCAGAGGTATGCCCGTTAATGGAAATATTTAGGCACCTCTGCGGCAGGCACAATTTCCACCCACAGGAAATTGACCATCCTAATGGGAAACCCAACCTCGCGCTCAAACAAAATCCCATCACAGAGATTCTTTCCCCATCGAACGCCGATGACACGATTCACCATATACGATTTGTATCATTGCATACCAGAAATAGTATTGCAGCCACCCCCACATCCCAGGATTTCCACCTTATTCCTGTCACAAAAGATCAAGATACTTTGCGCTTTTGCACTGATTTTCGTAAGATCCCAAATTTGCACACCCCCATCAAACTCCTTAATGATACCCAAACTCTAGAACAATGCCTAGTAAAACTAGAGCTCATCGACGACAGTCGCTGCAACACAACGAGGCCCACAAGAAACGGGTAAAAGCGTCATTCGACCGCCACATCAACCCTCACTCATTCACCGAGGGAGAACTAGTCCTTTGCTATGATGTCACAAAAGAAGCCCCAGGGCCAGGAAAGTTTGAAACCTTGTGTAAAGGACACTACATCATCAAACATTGCCTCCAACAGGGGGCATACATCTTGACGGAACTGGACGGGACATGCCTCAACAACCCCATCAACGGCCTTTACCTCAAGAAATTATACCCATAAGGGCCAAGACAACCCTTCCCTAGAGTGAACGTACACAAACCCAAACAATGAAATTTTTGATCAAAGGAATTATTAAACACGCTCAAAGTTCCACCATGGATCATCAACCTGAACCTTATTTTGGATTTGCTGATGGAGCATCAAAATGGCCTCAAATTTTGCCTGGGTCATCTACCACCCTGACCGATCACCACTCTGCTCAAATGGTGTGTGCATTGGTTCAACAACAAACAATCAGGCAGAATATGATGTTGTCATCAGACTTATGTGCGACGCCCTCCATCAGGGCATACGCCATATGCATGTATACCTCGATTCCCAGTTAGTAGTGTCACAGTTAAACCAAACATTTGAGACAAGAGATACACATCTATTTAGAAAATATTTGCATGAAAAAATATTAAGCAGACAATTTGACTATATTACATTCACACATGTACCAAGGAGTCAAAACCAAACAGCTGATCGCATAGCCAACAATATCATAAACTGGAATGCATCTCGAATAAACCATCACACATAAAAAACCAAAAATATAGATATCCATCAGCATAACATCATCCATAAATCGAAGCAGGTGACACAACATGTAGAGCCGCAAAAAATATCTCTCATATATATATATATATATATATATATATATATATCATGATGTATGTGTCTGAGTACAAAAAATAGTGTCACTGACCCAACGGCTAGCCCAAAGATACACAAAAGTCTTCAAAAATAGGGGAAGCATCCTCATAATGGGTGATTTCCCCATGTACAAGTATACTATAGGGCGATGCCCCCTCAAGAGGGGCACCTGGACCCACAACCGCTCCCAGTGCCACCACTAGAGCTGTCGTCACAACCGAGATTGCCACCCGACGTAAAACAGGTCGATAGTCCCTCTCTCGAGCCATCATTGTCTCAAGCCAGACCTCCTCGAGATCATCCATAAAACCCTGAGTAGGCATCCCCTGGGTCAAGCGGTCCACTCGACCCCAAGCATCTTATAGAATTGACACTTGAGCATTCAGTTCCACAATATGAGCCTCTGCCATATCTTCATGTGCCACTGCTGCGTCGGCACAAGCTCGCTCGGCCGCAACCTTGGCAGTGGTTGATCTGTTGCCCTCTCCTGAAGGGCTAGCACCACCACCAAGTCCACCACCAAGTCCCCCAGCATCATCTCCTCCCTAGCCTCCGAGATCGCCCTTAGGCCTCCAAAGAGGACCGTGGCCAACCAACCGAGCCACGGGGCGACCCACCTCATCAACATCTGCAAGAGTAACCAAAACTATGTTAGTGTCACCAGAAAAACACATAAACACATATATACTCAAATAAATGCAAAAAACATAAAAAATGTACCTGTTGGCCCCTAAGCATAACTGGGAGGGATACCCATATCTGGATCCCCCTGGAAGTCCATCCCCACATATGGGAATGGAAAGAACATCTGCGGGTTCACCTTGAACTAGGCCTTTTCATGGTGTTCTAGTAATGCCCCACCATGCCCCCACCGCCTCGCGGCATCACCGAAGCCCACCTCCTCATACAAGGCTCCTGTGGCCCCCCAGGAGGCACCACCACCACTGGTCTCAGAAACACTACCCTCTTGTACATAATGTTGCAAAAAATGCACAAACAACTCCGATCCACTATGTACCTTTTTGAGTTGTGTCACCATCCCGTCATAGCAAAAACAAGAAAAATCATAGAAGTGCCCGAACCTTAACCGGCGCAATACTCCAACTTGCGGGCCCGATGCCTGATGCAGAGATGATGACCCTGCAAGTCGTAAAATCACTGCTAGAGCACATTTCTCTGCCAAATCTGTCACTGATGCAATACTGATGCACCCCTCCGTAAGAGGCACCCCACCATAGTGACGTCTCCGGAACCTCTCCAAATCCACTCTCCCGGAAGGGAGTGGATACCTCAGCGCCTCGCCATGAGGAAGTAACTCGGTCACAAAATACACATCCATCTTAGGATGGATGATCAGGTTCATCCCACGCAGCACGAACATGTTGTGCCTCCTCTGTCAATGCCGGATCAAGTAACATAGCAATCGGTCCTGCGATCGAAGAAGCTCGTTCTCTGCGAACTTCAGAAGCCCCCATTGCGCCAGCTGACAGCACGCCCCAGCATTAGTAGCTAATGCAGTTTTAAGCTCGGGCCAATCCCACTCCCTCCATAACAACCTATCATCCAAATAGGTACCCATCAGCAACAAAAAATAGCAAAAAACATCAAAAATAGGCAAAACTTAAAAATTTTCTTGCATCGGCATTTTGCGTGCCTGTCCCTCAGACAGGCATGCTTAGGGCGCGCCAAAGAAGGGGAACACAGTGCTTAAAGTGCGCTTATCCCTGGAAAATGCGCACAGAGGGCACCCTTTTTCCCTGATCGCCCGTGCAATCTAGGGAAAAAAACACTCAGAATCCGTACAAACCAAGTTTGTACGGACCCCAGCACCATCAAACTGAAAAAAATAAAGTGCAGGACATCATGGAAGTTACCTCGGCATGATATCACTAATCCCTGGTGCTCAGGTTGACCGCAATGGCAAGAACTGCTACGTAGAAGTCTTTGACCTCTCAAAAACTCAACAAGTACAAATGAATTGAATTAGGGCCATATTCACCTATATATCGCCATTTTCAAAAAATTTGGAGGGTTTTCATAACGAGAGATCAGAAGGTCTGTTCTCCGAACCGTAAGCTGCATCGTGATCAACACTCCAAAACAAACAGAAACGATGCCACATAATCGCACTCCCAAAAAATTATTTTTTCAGCGTCAGAAGGTATGCCCTCTCTCATCTTCTATTTTAAAGCTCATGAATTTCAATAAAAAAAGTCCCCCAAGCTAGTGAAAATAACACCATACAATAATCCTTAAGCAAAAGTATCAAATAGAGCCTCAAAGGCCCTTAAGGATGCATCTATTAAGGGGAAAAAAGAGAATTTAGGTGGAAGTATGTTCAGTGAGGACAGGCGGTAAGGGCAAGGGAAGGGCCATTTGGGGATGCCCGTAAAGGGGCAAGGGCATGCGTTTATGGGTGGGGAGGTTTTTGGGAAGGATTTGATGGGTGGATGGGCTGTCAGGCCAAGGGAAAGGGGTAATGGGAAGGTCTTAGAGGGATTTTGAAGGTCCTTGCAGTTGAGAGGTGTGTGTCGATACTTTAGTAGTAAAAGGAGATAACCGAAGGTTGAGGGTGGAGTGATGGGAAAAAGTCCCCCAAACTAGTGGTAGGCCTTTATATAATAAAAAAAAATGACCTTCCCAAGATCCAAGCACAATGCCACAAGCCCACAGGAAAAATGACCTTCCCAAGATCCAAGCACAAGCACACATGCACAAAGCCACAAGCCCACAAGTCCACAAGCTCGGGTCCCCAGCAAGATCCCTGCACAAAGACTCCTTCCCACAGACCCCAGGCAAGACCTCAAGTGCCCAAATCCGAGGACCTTACCAATAGAAAGACCTCAAGAACCCAATCCGAGGACCTTACCAATAGCTCGGGAAACACCAAGACCAAGGGTCCTCTCAAGCTGCAATATTGAGCTTTGATGTTCAGCAATAATGAGTGGCCCAACGAGGACCCATACTCCTTGATGTATACCCAGCTTTAGACTTATCCATATGTGACCGAACCACTCTATAGGTAGGCCAGCAAGTAAAGGCTTGGTTGTCCTTTGTTCTTGTTCCCGTCTCCCTCTGTTCTAGTAGCCATAATGGGTATACGACCAATCAGGGTAGTAGCCATCTGTACCCCTAAACCTGACAAAATTTACACCAATCTCACCGGGGTTTCGCCTCACACGCCAGAGGGGGCCCCATAACTGGAAACAAATGAGCCAATGACCAAATTCACATTCACATCAGATATGCTTTATATCCATATAGGGGGAGATTTATACCCCAGCCAAGCATGTTGGTACAATACATGCGGCCAGACATGGCCAACAATATGTGTTTTAGCTTTCCCTTCTCCTTTTTAACAAACTATTCAAGTGGTTCTTTTATAATTTGGTTTCTTGTATTGGCAGTAATAAAAATGCTTATTCGTGTGGTAGTGGTAATGGTGGAGCAGATAATAGTGGGTGTGATGGTAGCAAGATTCATATTGGCTGTGATGGTAGCACAGATCATTCTGGGTGTGATGGTAGCAAGATTCATATTGGTTGTGATGGTAGCAAGGTACATCGAGTTGATCCTAGTTGACCCCGATAGCATAATCACTCCTATAAAATTTTCGTTTGTGACCTTTGTTTATAGTCAACTTAACCTTACCCGCTTCTTTATTTAGTAAACTCTCTGCTTTAACTCGCACAACAGAATAAATCTGTTGGATTAAAGTAGATACCCTGATGACGGATAAATCCTGTAAATGATTGAACATTGTCCCAAGTACATGAATCATTATTGCCTCCAGAGTATATTGACCTAATATATTAAGATATTTCATATCTTGGTTGGATAGACTACACATATTTTGTTGTAGATATTTCTTAGCGGTAATAAGCTCAGGACCAATTAAAAGTTTCACCAATCCAGGAAAACTTTTGAAAACACTTTTTTTCCTCGAAATGCATTGTCATATCTTCTATTCTTTTCTGTAAGCTAAAATCTTCACCAGGAGATTTAGCTTCTTTGGAGCTAACCAACAACCTGATAACTTCATTGTGATAGAGAGTAACATTCGACTGTCTCGAACTAGATACAGAATCATCAATCTTGTGATTCGAACTAGACTCCTCATCAATCTTGTGTATCGAACTAGACACATCAATCTTGTTGTAGAAAGTATTCCAGAATGCATCAATAATTTGTTTCCGAGTCGAAGGATCAACTCGATGTACCTTGCTACCATCACAACCAATATGAATCTTGCTACCATCACACCCAGAATGATCTGTGCTACCATCACAGCCAATATGAATCTTGCTACCATCACACCCACTATTATCTGCTCCACCATTACCACTATCGCATGAATAAGCTTTTTTATTACTGCCAATACAAGAAACCAAATTATTATAAGAACCACTCGAATAGTTTGTTAAAAAGGAGAAGGGAAAGCTAAAACACATATTGTTGGCCATGTCTGGCTGCATGTATTGTACCAACATGCCTGGCTGGGGGTATAACTCTCCCCCTAGATGGATATAAAGCATCTCTGTTGTGAATGTGAATTTGGTCATTGGCTCATTTGTTTCCAGTTATGGGGCCCCCTCTGGCGTGTGAGGTGAAACCACGGTGAGATTGGTGTAACTTTTGTCAGGTTTAGGGGTACATATGGCTACTACCCTGATTGGTCGTATACCCATTATGGCTACTAGAACAGAGGGAGATGGGAACAGGAACAAAGGCCAACCAAGCCTTTACTTGCTGGCTGACCTATAGAGTGGTTCGGTCACATATGGATAAGTCTAAAGCTGGGTATACATCAAGGAGTATGGGTCCCCATTGGGCCACTCATTATTGCTGAACATCAAAGCTCAATATTGCAGCTTGAGAGGACCCTTGGTCTTGGTGTTTCCCAAGCTATTGGTAAGGTCCTCAGATTTGGGTGCTTGAGGTCTTGCTATTGGTAAGGTCCTCGGATCTGGGTGCTTGAGGTCTTGCCTGGGGTCTGTGGGAAGGAGTCTTTGTGCAGGGATCTTGCTGGGGACCCAAGCTTGTGGACTTGTGGGCTTGTGGCTTTGTGCTTGTGCTTGGATCTTTGGAAGGCCATTTTTCCTGTGGGCTTGTGGAATTGTGCTTGGATCCTGGGAAGGTCATTTTTTTTATTTTCTAAAGGCCTACCACTAGTTTGGGGGACTTTTTTAATATTTTATAAAGAATATGCTTTCACTTGAGGTAGTTTTTTTTGCAGGAAAATCTCATAAAACCATTCACAACTCCATCTACTAAAATTTCCAAAGCAGGTATCATTCTACCCCTAGCATGATAGAGTCCCAGTAAACTTTTCATATCCTGACATCATTTCTCCATTAGAAATCAACCATAGGTTCCACATATCCGACCGTGTTTATCATCACCCCACCCTACACATGATAAACATCCTCGTTGGTCGGTAGAGCCTCCCCTCCATGGCGCTTGTCACCCATAGTAGACCATATATCACAGCAAAAGTGACACCATGGCCATACCACTTTATTCTGGGAAGCACCTCATGCCCATCCATCCAGCATGCATACAGGTGAAGTTTTACCATACAAACTAAAACCCCCTTCCCAGACGACTAGGTTGTATAAGCAGATCAAAAGCGCACTACCGTGCCTCGCATTTGGCCCACCATACCTACACCAACATAATTCCATCTATGATACTTTTTCATCCGCTTCATCAACCCCACACATGAGACCAACCAATGGGACCGCCACCCTCATCAAAACACCTTCCTCACAACATCAGTGCGCGAACACTTTCATGTTTTGGGGTACTCGTCTTTGTGTTATGTACAAACCAAACCCCATTATTCTATTATTTTGGCAAGTGTACAAAGACTGCAAATGGTGCACTATGTCCCCCACCCTCTCATTCATCTTTTTCTCCCATGGCAGCAGTCCCTGAACACCCTTGGTTGGAGTATTACATCCCCATACACAAGCCACCACGACATTCATAGCCAGTTTATACCCACCCTGGAAGTCCTATCGACTCCAGGGATTTCCGCATCAGAAATAACTATGACTGCCGCCAAGTTTCTTAGTATACTCCGACCTCGGGCCACTGAATCCCCATCATCAATTTTCAGTCACCCCTCACCAACATGCCTATGTTAAACCCATCACCTCCAGGCCCCTGACCCCTCATATCAGTGACCCCTTGTTCGGTTCGGGCTTCCTTTTTGTTGACTTCGACACCTATTTTCCAAAAAGAAAGTGATACCTTGGATCACCCCTCTCCATAAAAGGGGCATCCTCGGGTGGCACTGTGGGAGACATCATTTTCCACAGATGTCACTGATGCACCTGACATTCGACTACAACAAAATCTTTCATGTCAAGATGGTATCGTACCTTAAAACCATTGCATTTTGATCAAATTCGTCGAAGACCCGTGCCTTCATAAGCGTCTCTTTCAACAATGCTTACACGGGAAGGTCCCAACCAACACCTATGCGTACAATACATAGCTATATGCCATACCAATTTTACGCATATGGATACCACATTCCACCTATTTTAAAAGAAAAAACACCCCGGAGGTTGTCAGCAGTCGTCGTCAGCAACCACCTGATCACTACCGTATCAGTGACACAGACAGAACATGTATCTGTCAAATATATTTTCTTAACTAGCCACAGCATCACGAGCATGGGACATGCCCGCCTCATATTAAATTTGTATATGTATTGTATTATATTTTCTTACAGGGGTCCCATAGGACATGTCATTCTTGGAACCGGTGCAGGGTGTTTCCAATTCCAAGCTTCACACAGGTCTCTCCCTCTCTACGCACGAGATACAGAAAAGAAACTATAATGTATTTCATCTATACAGTTCTTCCTAGACCTCACACATTAGGGGGAAACTGTTAACACTGGAAAATCGTACAAGCATAAGACAACATTATTTAATGTCAAGCAGAAAGATTTAGAGGGCTAAATGACATTAGAGAATCTGGAAAGTATTTAAATATCTCTAAGGTCTGAGGAAAAATCAAATTTGATCAAGTCATAAATTCTTTTGCGAGCATAATCCTTCATGAAGAGCGCCTTTGCGCGCCTTATGACCCGAAATGCACGCAATCCTAGGAGTGGAGAAAGTCACTTTCCAGGACCACAAAAAAGCACACTCCAGGACAATGATTCCTCACTTGAAGCCACCTAAGGATAGTCACCAAAGCCTCCTTAGACATTAAGTGAGCACACAATGGAATATTTGTAGCACACAAAGGAATCATGCCCCTCTCTTGGGTCACCGTCCACAATGTACCAAGAGAGGGAAGGAGGATTTGAATTCTCCTATATAAGGCCACCATGAGATGAAGAATTGGTGAACACATTGTTATGCTGGCCAGAATTGCCCAAGAAATACCAACAATGTGTGATCCGGAGCTGAAGATAGAGGGGACTCAATTTTTGGCCACCCAAAAATAGAGAGAGGGAGAATTTGCACCGAGGCAAGCTTGGGAGTAAAAACATCCTTGCATCGGGACTTAGAACCCATGTTCTAGGGGCCCTTTGGAAAGAGGGTTAAATTTTCATCCTCATTTCCTACCAGCACTCAATAAGAGGGGCCGAAGAGCTACCATTCGGATTATTGTAGTTGTTTGACTCTATTCAGAGCTTGTGTTTATTTGTTTTAGTTTTATTTTATATATGCATGTTATTTCTCTATCTAGTATGTTTATGATTCTAGCTTGTTCCACTAACTTTCTTGACTCCACTTCTTTTTTTTCCTGTTACCAATAACTTAAGTGGGTAAACCACATCCCTTAAGTTGGTGTGATTTCATACATACGTGCACCAAACACACTAAAACAACAATAGTCTCAGTTTTTGAAATTGTGGTTTCCAAGCGATTCCCATGTTAAACCCAAAATAAAGATTAAATGTGTTACTTGTGGCACTACGTCACAATTTCGAAGGTGATGGTGAAGTTTCGAACACTATCAATTGTTAAAATTGCAATTTCAAACAAGTTTTCATTTCAAGGGTTGATTTTAAGGCTTTTGTTCCAAATAGTGTTAGTTATCAAGGCCATGATTTTAAACAAGTAGTAAATTTAACCCTAAAAATATGGTGATGTTTAGGGAACCATTTTTTTATTCAAGTGTCAATTTTAAGCTTTTTTATTTGAAATTTTTTACTAGATCATGATCACAAAATTTTGCTATTTTACCCAAAAATTAAAATAGTGTTATTGGTATCATTTTTTTTAACGTGAATACAAATAACCATTAAATACATTGTCTAAAAAAACTACAACTCTAGAATATTCTCATTAAGTTGGTAACTAACTTCAATGAATAAGATTTGATTAACACAATTTTTTGTTGCAAATGATCACCACTAACCTCTTTGAATCAAATCAACTATCATTTTTTAAAACTGCAATTTCAAAAAAGTTTTCATTTCAAAGGTTAATTTTAAGGCTTGGATATACTCTTGATGTTATAGTGGCAACTGAATGGTTTGACCCTCGACCTTACCCATATTACTCTAACGAGTTACCGACTCACCATGGTTTCAAAAAGAAAACACTCATGAGAATTGTCACTCTAGTGGAAAGAGGAGGGAACAATACATTGAGCAATTCCCAAACCCACTCCTCCCCCCCCCCCCCCCCACCCCAAAGTCTAATGCTCATGGGGTCACTGCTCTATGATAGCAACAATCTTGTGAACACTTACAAGGATGTTGCCTGAATAAGGGGGGAAGGGTAATTTTCGAAATTGTCCCACCTCTCATTTCGCTTTAAATTCAAGTATGGGAGGGAGGGGATGTGATTATGAGAATCACCCCCTTTACATATATCTTTTTTTAATTTTAATTTTTAATATTTGTGTTATTTCAATTAATTTTTAATTATATTTTTTTTTTACTTTTCATTTTTCCATATATATATATATATATATATATATATATATATATATATATATATATATATATATATATATTCTCCTTGTTTTGAATTTTTCTTTCTATTGTTTTTTTCCTTTATTTCTAATGATTTTATTTGCAATAGTCTCAGTTTTTGAAACATGGTTTCAAAATCATTACCATGTTAAACCCAAAATAAAAAATAAAATGTGTTACTTGTGGCACTACATTACAATTTGGAAGGTGATGATAAAGTTTCGTTTTTCAATGCTATCAATTGTTGAAATTGCAATTTCAAACAAATTTTCATTTCAAGGGTTGATTTTAAGGCTTTTATTCCAAATAGTAATAGTTATGAAGGCCACAATATTAAACAAGTCGAGACTTGAACCATAAAAGGTGGTGATGTTCAGGGAACTATTTTTTTATTCAAGAGTCAATTTTATGGTTTTTTATTTGAAACTTTATACTAGATCATGGTTGCAAAATTTTGTAATTTTACCCTCAAAAAATAAAATAGTGCTATTGGTATCATCATTTTTTGAAATGTGGATAAGAATAGCCATTAAATACATTATCTAAAATAACTAGAACTCTATTCTCATAAGGTTGGTAACTATGTTAACCTCGATGATTGAGATTTGATCAACACAATGTGTTGTTGCAATTGATCACAACTAGCCTCTTTGAATCAAATCAACTATAAATTGTTAAAACTACATTTTCAAACAAGTTTTCATTTCAAGGGTTGATTTTAAGGCTTGCATATACTCTTGGTGTTATAGTGGTAGCCGAAAGGTTTGACCCTCAGCCTTACCCAGATTACTCCACCATGGTTTCAAAAAAAACACTCATTGGAGTCATCACTCCAATGGAAGGGGAGGGTAAGGACAAAGCAATTCCCAAGATCCTCCCATGCCCAGTCTAATGGTCATGGGTTCACCTCTCTATGAGAGCAACAACCCTTGCGAAAACCCTCAACAATGTTTCTCCAATAGGAAGGGAAGGGTAATTTTTGAAATTGTCTCACCCTTCATTTCACTTTAAATTCAAGTAAAATGGGAGGGAGGAGATGTGATTATGATAATCACCCCACTTTTCATATATCTTTTTTCAATTTTTTTTCCTTCTTTCTTCTTTCCATATATATATATATATATATATATATATATATATATATATATGCTTTCTATTAATTCTTTTCTTTTCTTTCTAATGATTTTATTTGCAATAGTCTTAGTTTTTGAAACCATAGTTTCAAAACCACTGTTATATTAAACCCGAAATAAAAATCAAATGTGTTACTTGTGGGATTACATTAAAATTTGGAAGGTGATGATGAAGTTTCAGTATTCAACACTATCAATTGTTCAAACTGCAATTCAAACTAGTTTTCATTTCAAGGGTTGATTTTAAGGTTTTTGTTCCAAATAGTACTAGTTATTAAGGCCACAATTTTAAAGAAGTAGTAACCTTAACCCTAAAAAAAGGGTGATGTTTAGGGAACCATTTTTTTATTCAAGAGTCAATTTTAAGGTTTTTTATTTGAAAATTTATACTAGATCATGGTTGCAAGATTTTGTGATTTTACTCTGAAATAAAATATTTTTATTGGTAGGATCATTTTTTGAAATGTGGATAAAAATATCCATTAAATATATTGTCTAAAAAAACTAGAACTCTAGCAAATTCTCATCAAGTTGGTAATTGTGTTAACTTCAATGATTAAGATTTTATCAACAATGTGTTATTGCAACTAGTCACAACTAACCTCTTTGAATCAAATCAACTATCAAGTATTAAAACTATAATTTCAAACAAGTTTTCATTTCAAGGGTTGATTTTAAAGCTTGGATATATTCTTGGTGTTATAGTGGCAACCAAAAGGTTTGACCCTTGACCTTACCCATATTACTCCAACGAGTTATCAAATCACCATGTTTTCAAAAATAAAACACTCATGGGAGTCATCACTCCAATGAAAGGAGAGGGAGGGCATAGAGCAATTCCTAAAATCCTCCCATGCCAAGTCTAATGCTCATGGGTCTCTGCTCTATGAGAGCAACAACTGTTGTAAACATCCACAGGGATGTTGCTCTAATAGGAGGGGAAGGGTAATTTTCGAAATTGTTACACCCCTCATTTTGCTTAAAATTCAAGTAAAATGGGAGGGAGGGGATGCGATTTTGAGAATCACCTCCCTTTCCATATATCTTTTTCTCTTTTTTCTCGTTTTTATTTTATTTTAATTTTTTTTAAATATTTTGTATTTTTTAATTAATTTTTAATTGTGATTCTTTTTTCTTTTCATTTTTCCACACACACAGATATATATATATATATATATATATATATATATATATATATATATATATATATATACCCCTTGTTTTGAATTTTTCCTTCTATTAATTTTTTTCCTTTCCTTTTAATGATTTTATATGCAATAGTTTGGGTTTTTAAAACCATGGTTTCAAAACCATTGTCATATTAAATCCAAAATAAAAAGAAAATATATTACTTGTGGCACTACGTTACAATTTGGAAGGCGATGTTGAATTTTTAGTTTTCAACGCTATCAATTGTTAAAACTATAATTTCAAACAAGTTTTCATTTTAAGGGTTGATTTTAAGGCTTTTGTTTCAAATAGTACTAGTTATCAAGGCCACAATTTTAAACAAGTAGTAACTTCATTCCTAAAAATGGTTATTTTTAGGGAATCAGTTTTTTATTCTAGCATCAATTTTAAGGAATTTTATTTGAAACTATATACTCGATCATGGTTGTAAAATTTTGTAAATTTACCCTAAAAAATAAAATAGTGCTATTGGTAGCATCATTTTTTGAAATGTGGATTAAAATAGCTAGTAAATACAACTTCTAAAAAACTAGAACTATAGCAGATTCTAATCAAGTTGTTAACTATGTTAACTTCAAGGATACAAATTTTATCAATAGAATGTGTTGTTGCAATTGATCACAACTAAACACTTTGAATCAAATAAACTTTATGTTCTTGATCACATAACCTTCTTTGATATCAATATTTCAAACATTGATCTTTATAATGATATCTACCACCACATTGTATATACCACTAAATTTGTTTAAATGATAATTATGTTGCTTTACAACAATGACTATCATAATACATATATACCTACTTAATCAAAAGTCTTGTACAACCTTAAACTTATCCAAGATTAACTTCTACAATATTAATAAGCAATTGACATGTTTATATCATCACAAAAGAAGACATTACATAAAACAACAATGTGTAATGTGTTGCAGAAAAAATGTAAACATATTCCTAGTTGAAAAATTAAGCACATTCTCATCCCCAAAAAACTTGGGACTACAAAGGGAAATCTTTGTTTGGAAAAGCACATCCTTGAGGACTTATTAAAACTCCACCATGTCCCTTCAACATTTCAAAAAGAAAAAGATTTAGAAGACATCCTTCTAATGGTTTTGGGGATATTTATTTGAATTCCCAGTTTAGTAAATCTACTATTTATAATATCCATCAAAACAAAGTATTACAAACCAATTATTCAAGAATTCAATTATATTGAGTTATGATATAGCCTTATGTCCCATAACCTTTATTATTAAAGTTAAAAAATCCCGTTTAGTAGGCCTTATATGTACTAGTTTTTATGTTATAATATCCATCAAAATAAAGTCTTGAAAACCAATTATTTCAGAATTTCAATTATACTGAGTTGTGATATAGTTTTATGAGTCGAAACCTTTGTTATTAAAGTTAATATTTTCAAATTTGTAAGTTTTTTTTTGTCGTGTCCGTTCACACCTCCTTTAGAAATATGTGTGTACCTTCTTGTCTTTATGAAACTCATCCCCATCCAACAAAACTATGTGCAACATGGCTCTGTATCTATATATCGCTATATATTGCTTATGAGTAAAGGGAAACTATTTCTATAGAGCTTGGATCCATATCTCCTCCCTTTCATAAAATGTTACGAAACCTTGTTACGGGTTGTTTTATCAACAACCATATACACTATGAAAATTACTTATTTAACATTACTGATGTAACCCTCGTATACGAGGAGGATAATGCAAAATGTTATTTTTCGCAAAAAAATACACATGTGATGTGAGGTGTATTTTGATAATAGTATGAGTGAATATTGATAAATGTAAACATCTATGTAGGTAATATGTTTTTTATAATTAAACAGTGTTACAGAGTAGCTATTACTTGCTACTTAATGTAAATATAGTAATGTTGCAATTTGAGTTTGAGCATGTTTATGAGGATTTGCTTTGTAATAAAGATGCCGCTTAGTTTAAATATAACTAATTTAAGTAATAATCATCAAGGCATTAATGTTCATCATGTGATTGGTAAAAATTTGAATTTGAGTTAGAAAAATAATAATTGTTTATTGTAACTATTTAACATAATCCCAATTATTTAAATTATTAAAAAAAAAAAATCATAATTTTAAATATTATTATTTGTATTAGATTTATTTAAAATTTCAACAAATTTTAATCATAATATTTTTTTACAATTAAATTTATTAAAAAATAATTTATTTTAAATTTTTATAATTAAAATAAATAATAATACAAAAATTATAAAATTTATTTAAAAGATAATTTAATTTAAATTTAAAATTTTTATAATTAAATTAATTAATAAATAAAGATATGAATTATATCATCTTAATTTTATCATGCAATATGTCAATTGTATTTTTTTTAATTCTTTTACATTATGAAAAATGAAAAATTATTATATTTGATATTAAAAATTAAAATTAATGTTAAATCTAACACAAATATTTTATAAAAAAAATATCATTTTAATCCACCATGAAAAATATAAAAATAAATAAATTTTTGACACTTTTGTTCTTAACACCTTACTTTCACATAGATAAAAAAACAATAAGAAAATCTATGTATAGAAAATACAAATAATTGTTAGGTTATTCCAACTATACATTTAATAAATAAATTGTAACATGATCAAATTATCTTTGTATTTGGTACTTTCTTACTATGTTGAAAAGTAAGTATTACTATGCTGATAACTTTCTTACCATATTGAAAAGTGAGTATTATAAACAGAACTTTAAAATATTGTTATTTCCTCACAAACTTCAAGTGCGTTTTTGGCATTTATTTGATTTATGTTGCATAGATAAATGAACAGTGTATGGATCATTTGTGGCATAATTAATTCTTAGAATTTATGATGCAATGACTAAAAAACAAACTATTAGAATTAATAATTATATACTCAGAGTATAAAAACATTGAAATTTATTCTATTATATATTATTTCATTACAGCGCCGGATGCTGTGTGTAATTATGACAGTATCAAACTGCACACTTAAAATCCCACATGTGACTATCATGCAGTGACTATATGATGCAATTAGCATGAGAGGAAAAAAAAAATGATGCAATTAGCATTGGAGCCAATATTATTATTTAGCGGGACTGGGCCTGGGCAAGGTCAACATCACGTACTTGTACATCAAATTTTATTGGTAAATCAATTTGTTGTTAATATTATTTCAATACGCGAAGGAGGTAGGTATGGCTTTATATACATAATAATAAATTAATTTAATTAAAAATAAATAGCCAAAGGGAACATACTCTTTCACCTCATGACTATTCAATGTTATTTAGAAAATTGTCAAGGGTTATTGTATCATTATTTATATTTTTATTCAATAATAATAAACAAGTGCCTGCAAGTATCTTTGTTACACTAGTATTAGAGCTCAATGCTTAGTTCACAGGTCCGTTGCGTCCTTATTGTGCTCCTTTGGCTCATCATACAATGTCACCCTCAATGGTAACCTGCAATTTTCCATGTTCGAGTTGCTGCCATTTTCTTCCTATTTTTTTTTGCATGAAACGTGTCCTATTAGTCGTTTAATTGTTTCCATGCTCCGTTGTCCAACTGTGTCCATCCCCTGTTAAAAGTCATTTGTCATTGTTGTTGTATCACCACATTGCCACCACCGCTACACCATGTCATCATCACCACTGCACTCCACCATTTCCAACATGGGTGTCGCCACCCAGCCTAATGCACTGCCAATCTATATGCAGTAAAATCAATCAATAAAAAAATTTATGTGATGTTTTATGTTATATATATGTAATCAATAAAATATATATATATACACACATATACAACATTGTATATTCCATATGAAGAATATACATATATTGTTATCCATCATGTCACTTGAGGGAATTGAACCTAGGTGGGGAGGATTATATTTCTTCCTCCCAACCACCTAAGATAACCCTAGTTGGCAATAAAAAAAAAAAAATATATATATATATATATATATATATATATGTTAAAAATAAATAAATAAACTAAGGCTTATAAAAAAATGGTTTACAACGAAGAAATTCTTGCATATCTTAATTGATATAGAGATGAAATCATTAGCATAAGACATCATCTCGACAATATTAAAAAAACACATACATCATTTAGGGAAGGATAAAAGGGGTTAATTGAAAAAATGAATCAAGTAATAGAGGAGGGAAACAAAATCAATAATCTACTTGCAAAATTCGAAGATCGATGGAAAAATGTGTCAAGAATGAGGAACAATGACAAGGAGCAAAATTCGAGAACGCTTAACTACCATGGAAAGAAAATTAATCAACTAACCAAGAACATATATACTTTAATGGCACAAACCCTAGTTTATCAAAGACTCACACCAAGTCCCTGAAATACAAGTGAACAAGACCATCAAGAACCACTTGACGCAATTTTCTTAGGAAGTCAATATCACACAAGAATTTGAGAGAGAAATCATCAATGAATTCAAAAGGAATTACCGAAGTATGACAGTAAGGACCATAGAGGAACATTTGTCTGGGTCAACAAGATGGAAGGGATTTTTTAATCATACCGTCATTAGGTGAAAGAGAAAAGATAATGACAACTTCCAACAATCTAGTAGGGGAAGTTTACGACTAGTTGTTATGGTGGACAAAAAAATGTGCTTCCTTTCATTGGAGAAGTTTCATGATAGCCTTATTAAAAATGTTTCATGACAAAGAAGATAATGATTTGTACATCTCAAACAGAAGGGAAACGTAAACGACTATATACACGAATAGGAAGTTTTGGCAACTAGAAAAAATGGATTCACACAAACAATTGCTAAAAATGTACATATGTTGACTAAAAGATCATATCCGTAGTGAAATAAATCTATGGAATCCTAAAACAATTGAGGATGCAAGGCACACAACAAAATTGATTTAACAAAAGAATAAATTCAACCAACCATCTTTTACAGGATCAGAAAAATCAAACAAATACTCGAATGAAAGGCCAAAAACGTACTCCACAGACAAGTCTAACAAGTATATACCTCCTCCCTTAAGAGAAGAAGAGAATTGGCACCAGAGCTCAGACAAGAAATGGGGCAAAAAATGTAGGTATTGTAGAGACAATTGAGCACCCAAGCACAGATGCAACAACAAAAAACTATATACGTGTGAAGCTAAGGTAGAATCAAACACATAGAGTAGCAACTTGAAAGTAGAATGTAAGGAACAAAATAATGTTCAAAATACAGAGGATGAAGGGGCCTTGTCCAAAATATCACTTGTCGTAACAACATGAATAGCACAACCCCAAACATTGAAACTGGGAGGGCTTGTAAAAAAAGAAAATGTACTCATAGACACGGGGAGCACCCATAATTTCATAGATGTAATTGTCGCAAAAAGACTAAATCTATTCGTATATCCAGTTGTAGACATAACCGTGATGGTAGCATATGGAAAAAAAATTGATGGATTCAAAAAGTGCCACAAAGTCAAGTTGAAACTAGAAGGTCACAAATTAGAATCTGGATCAAAGTCAAACTGCACCTAGAAGATTACCAATTAGAAGTTGGATTATACACCATGCCCCTCGAAGGAGTGGATGTCGTATTGGGAATTCAATGGTTTCAAACCTTGGGGACCTATTCTACAAATCACCATAAACAATTTATCAAATTCAAATGGGAAGGAAGAAAATATAAATTGCTTGGATTTCAGCCTCCACTAACTCAAATTGTATCTTTTTAACAAATGAGGAAACTAATCATAGAATGTTAACAAATAGAGATAGTAACACCAAAATAGGGCATTCCCAACACCTAGAGATTAAAGCATTAATCCACAAATACGACAAGGTATTCCAAGACCTACCTATGAAGTTGCCCTCGAAAATAAGGATAGAACATATAATTGAAGTTAAACTAGACTCAACACTAGTGAATATTAAACCATATCAACATCCCCACCACCATAAAACATAAATAGAAAGATTAATTCAACACCTATTATATCGTACAATTATTACAATGAATAGGAGCCCATATGCAACCCTAGTAGTGTTGGTTCGAAAAAAAAGATGGATCTTCAGAGTGTGTAGATTATAGAGGCTTAAACAATATAATTATAAAAAACAAGTTTTATATCCCATTTATAGATAAAACGTTGGACGAGCTCCATGGAGAAAAATATTCCTCAAAATTAGATCTAAGATCTAGATATTATAAAATTTGTGTAAGGCTAGAAGATGTGGCAAAGATTGCTTCCAAAATTCACAAAGGTCACTATGAATTTAAAGTGATGATGTTTGGGTTAACCAATGTCGTTGTCACCTTCAAGGAAAACATGAATGAACTCTTTAAACCCTACCTAAGAAGGTTTATACTAGTATTTTTTGATGATATTCTTATATATAGCAAGATGTGGAAGGAACATCTTATGCAGTTAGAGCAAGTACTTTTTCTCCAAGAAGAAAATCAATTCTATACAAAAAAATAATTTGAATACCTTGGCTATGTCATATCCACGGAAGAAATTAAGCTGGATTCAAATAAAATCAAAACAATCATGGAATGGCCAACACCAAATAATGTATCAAAACTAACATGATTCCTAGGATTCGCAGGTTATTAGAGAAGGTTCATCAAGAACTATTCTCCATTAACAACATCACCATCTAACTTGCTAAAGAAAAATTATTTCCAATGGAATAATCAAGCAAAAGAGTGTTTTGAAGCATTAAAAACAGTTAGGTCTTCTACACGTGTTAGCAACATCAGATTTCACAAAACCCTTTGTGGTAGAATGTGATGTTTTAGGGATTGGGATAGGTTCAGTATTAATGCAAAATTTCCATCTAATAGCTTTTGAAAGCCGAAAACTCAACAAGAGTGAGAGCTTAAAATCTACATATGACAAAGAGATATTGGCCATTATCCATGTGCTTGCCAAGTGGCGACAATACCTCATAGGTAGTAAATTTTAGATACATACAGATCACGACAATCTTCAATTAATATTAAACATAAAGCATTATCAATCAAACAACAAAAATAGATGGAAAATTTTTCCACCTTTGATATGGAAATATTATACAAAAAGGGAAAGACAATGTAGTTGTTGATGCATTGTCACCAATGGATGATGAAATAACATCATGTGCCAAAAAACAATGGTGATTGTCGATTAAATAGATGAAAATTGGATTTCACATGCCACGGATATTGAATCTTATTCCATAATCAACAATTTGGACCAAAATCCAAAGTTTGGATGGAAAAATGACATTTTATGATATACGAATAGAATTTACCTAATTCCATCTTCAAAGTTTAAAATGACAATCTTAAGGGAGTCACATAGTTCCCCATTAGTGGGACACGTTGGATTTTTTAAAACATACTATAATGCACAACAATCCTTTTATTGGAAGAGGGCGAGTAAAGATATTCAAAATTGTGTCATTGAATGTGACATATATCAAAGAAACAAAAATGGCAATATCATGACATCGGAGTTGTTTCACCCCTTACAATTCCCTAACCAAAAATGGGAAGATATATCAATGGGCTTCCTCAAAGGATTACCCATGTATGACTGAAAAAACAATATTTTTGTTGTGGTCGGCATATTAACTAAATATGCACATTTTATGGCAATTAGAAAAACAGATTCAACAAAACAGAGAGTTGATGTCTTTTCTAAGAACATCTATAAATTGTGTAGTTTTTCAAAGGTCATTGTGAGCAATAAGAATCCTAATTTAAAGGGAACTTTTGAAAAGAATTTTGGAAACAAACCGAAATATCCCTTAATATGAGTTCAACTTACCATCTGCAAATAGATGGACAAACAAAAATAGTAAATAAATGTGAGAAAACTTATCTTTGTTGTTTTGTGATATATAAACAAAACAAGTGATTACAATGGTTGCATTTAGCTGAACAATGGTATAATTCTACCTACCACGCATCCACCAAAATGACCCCTTTCCAAGCCATATATGGTTATGAACCACCAAAATGGAAGGAATTTGCACTACCTGACACTAAGGTCCAAGTAGTGAAGAACCACCTTGACGAAGAGAAAATTAGCTTCAACTCATAATAGAATGAAACAACAAACATACCAATAAAGGTTGGAAAGTAGGTTCAAAGAACACAATTGGGTGTTTGTTAGACTCCAACCTTACAAGTCATTATCACTTAAAAAACAAAGGAAAAAAAATTGGCTCAAAAATTCTATAGGCCTTTTCAAATCAACAAAAAAAATAGAAAAGTAGCCTATGGGTTGAAGTTACCGAACAATTGTCACATCCATAATGTGTTCCATGTGTTTTGCCTCGGGAAGGTGTTGAGGCAAACCCAACTTGTTCAAACAAAGTTTTCTTATTTTGACAGAAGAATTATTTTAAAACCATAAAGAATTCTTGTAACTAAGGACAAAATGTTACATTCCAAAACCATCAAAGAATACCTTGTCAATTATTAAACCTTCCAGAAAAAGATGCATCATGGGAAACAAGAAATTTTTGCCAACAATGCCCCTCATTACCCTTGCTTTGAGAACAAAGCAATTTTAAAGGGGGTGGCAATGTTATAAACATAACAATAAATAAATAAATTAAAAATGAGTAGTCAAAGGGCATATACCATTTCACCTGGTGACTAGTCAATATCATATAGCAAACCATCACGAAGGTCATTGTATCATTAATTCACATTCTTATTTAATAATAATAAATATTATCTACAAGTATTCTTGTTACACGTGGAGGATTGTAAATATTATTTCAATGCACATGAGGTAGGCACAAGGGATCCTCTTAAATATTTAAGGAAATGAGGAATTAAATTTTGATAAGGCGGGCATTGTCAAGGGTTGCTCTCCTTTGGCCTCCTTCAATCCAATTTGTTCTATTGAGTGATATTGTTTGGATATTTATAGTGGCCAGTGAATTTTGTTGATATTGATTCTTACCATAAAGTCTACCATAAGTGAAAATCATCAAGTTTTATAATATCCAAAATTTGTGATTCATCAAATTCACCATGAGAACAAAGAATGACATCAAGCAATCCTGCAGCAACAGTTTGTCCAATATTTAAATACAATGCCTTTTGCCACACATTTTTTACCTATAAAGACTTCGAAAAAATAACACATACAAAGGAAAAAAAAAAAACACTCTCAGACTTTCACTTTAATTTACCTTTTATTCACTTTCACTCCTTGATGCTCACTTTATTTTCAAAGTTCAGTCTCCATTGTTAATTTTCAGTTTAAACTTTTGAATCTTGACTCTAGATATTGGTGATTCCAAATTAAGTCTTTTTGACTTATCATTCTTTACATTTTTGAGTTTGAGTAATTTCCATTTACTATTTCAGACTTCAGTATCTACTATTTTTCTTAGTTCTAATTAGTTTCTAGAAGGATGAATAATGAATTTAAATCAGTGTACTAATGCTTTACCATTTCTATTTCATTTATGGTTTATGAATTAATGTATTTTATTACTAGATCTAAATAATCTTTATATCATTTACAATTTTGAATTTAGTGCTATTTGTAATTTATTGTTTAGTATTTACATTGCAAAGTTATGAATTTACATGGAATGATTTTTTATTGTTGGGATTTTATTATTATTATTATTATTATTATTATTAGAGACAGAGTCCCTTATGCTAGGGACCCTTACATCCCCCATCCCCACTTCCATAAAATTTGGAGGTGCTTCCAAATGTCCCCCATGTGCGTCTACTCGCTCTCACACTCCCCCATCCTAGAAACTTGATGAAATGTGTGCACATGTACACACACATATCATGAACCATCCATTTTGAATTTGAACAAGTTGGAGGATATATATCTCTAGTTCTCTAGCATGGTCAGAGATGGTAAGGGGGTTAAAGATGGCCTAATTATGTTAGGATAGAAAGTAAAAGAATATTTCCAGATTGCATATCTATGTCTAAATATATAATATGTGGGAATTGAAATATCTAATTCAGAGTGTATACAGGAAAAGTGTGAATAACATCTTAATTATTGGGATTGAAAAGTGTGATCCCCCATATCAGGGTTCGATATCTTTATTTTACAAGATTTGTTGCAGGAAATTCATCAAAAATTAGTGTCAAGAACCTGTTCCGTGTTTGACATGATTGATAAATCTACTTTAGGTGTCCAATCACTGATTTAGGAAAGAATTCTATTTGAATAGGTGACTATGTCTTCATTGGCAGAGAACTACAATACTCGTAGCATAAAAAATAAATACCAACTATCAAACATGTCATAGACATGTATCAATGAGCTGATCTACTGAAGATTGGGCTCCGAATGTAACAGCAACCAATTATCAATTTCTAGCACAACCTAGACAAACAAGTTAAAAGTCAATATACCCAATCTCTAGACCATTTTAATTTTTTGAAATAATAATTTGCATAAACACTCCCTTTCGTAAGCATGCCTTCAAAATGTATACACCCTCTCAAAGGAATTTGGATAATAGTTAGTATTTTCTTATGTATGATAATCAGCATGCCTTTCAATGAAGAACACTGGAGATTTGCTGGAGCAAGGAAAGAATTTCAATAGTGAAGATTCCTGTCATAAGCAAGAAAACAGATGCAGATACATTAAATTGTGGATGTAGAAAATGCAGGACATATGACATCTGCATCCCATCAGCATCAGTTTACCGTTGGTTTTGATTGTCTTCATACTGCATCTGATTTACATTATCAGAAGACTAGATAACCCAAGTGTAGGACAGATTTACAGTTATCAGAAAATCAGATCCCCTAAAAAGTAGGAATGGAATTCCCACTGGACATGAAAGATGGGGACTGGACATGAGAGACAGGAAGAGCTAAACAAAAGCTATATCATTTTCTTTGATGGTGTCTAAGATTACACCAAGTTTGCCCTCCACTCTTTCCCCTTTCCTTGGTTCATAGGATACAGCATACACATCAGCTTCTTTTGATCGCTCTGCAATTAGTTTTCCAATAGTTCTGCATGCATCCAAATCAGTAAGGGAAGGCAAAGTATACCTCAGATCCCTTGCATTTGTGGTGGCCACTGAAACAACTTTACTTGTTACTCTATGCATCACTTTTGCATGAATATATTTCTTAGAGATGAATACATCAAGTAGAAAAGGCCGCATATACATATCTGTTCGTTGTTTCCATGATTTTTTTCTAGGACTCTTTGCTGCCTCACTTTTAGAACGCCTTGTCCATGCTGCTTGCACCACAATCAATGCCTATTTCCCAAAAATAGCCAAAAAGAAACATACCTATCAACATCAAGAATTCCATATATATCGAATATTGGGCAGTTAATGCAATTTTAACCATGACTATGTAAAAATGAAAATTAATCCACAGGCCAGTTGCAGCAACAATCAATGCATACTCCTAAGCAACAAAAGCAAGAGGCAAAATGAGTAGACAATTAATGTTTTTATAAGATATATAAAAGGCAATTTGGTAACAGATGTTAATATATTCAATCATTCTACATATCAAGCTTCTTTAACAGTATTGGGCTACATCAAGCAACCAATAGTTTCATATCAACAAACCATGCTGATCGGCTCCAAAACCCTGTTTACAGCATTATGTTTGCATCAATAAAGGTCCTTAATAGCATTTGTTTATGATTTATGGATGACCCTCTCGAACAATTTTTGATTGAGCCTGTTAACTTGTCATGGTGTTGCATGTATGACATTTCTAGCCCCCAAGGGTTGGATGCTAGTTGTGTGTGATGAAAAGTGGCTTATGAGGTGGGCTGTCTTAGTGCCAGGTCATCTTTTCATTTTCACCTTGGACTTTACCGCATAAGGCCTAAAATGTGAAGAGGATTGGTGAGGTGACATTGCCCTCCCTCTTAGTTCCACGAAGGCATTGCTTGATCTTTAAGACTTTGTCTCAAGAAATGAGGGTTCGAGAGATAACAAGGCCTACTGTTATAAAGTTCAGTAAAAGTATTTAGTGAGAAGCAACAATCTCAGGTATTTTGAACATTGACTCTAGAAGTCTTACAAATGAAATGGGTATTTCTTCTACCAAAAAAACATCAAATAATTGTTGAAATTCTAAAGTACATTAGAATACAATTTTCTGCCAGATAATTACTTGATTTTTTACACAGTATTTTATGCCACTGCTATCATTGAATAATATACTCAGAAAATCTCAACATTCAATGCAGCGGAAACAACAAAGATCATAGAAAGATAGTCATGCACAATAGAGACAATAATTTTACCCTGGAAAACCCAACCTTGGGAGATCTCAGAAAACCCAGCAACTTTTCTTAGAAGAAATTATTCTTCAACAAGGTTTACAAATCAGCAATTTGTCTGGAAATCTGTGACAATATCCAAGTCAAAATACCAGTCCAACCTGGTCAAAATAGCAACAAGTCAATGCTGGTCAATCCATCCAAAATGACCAAAATTCAATGCTGGTCAAATAGTCAATACCTGTAGTCAACTCAACCTGGTCAAATTCGGTCCTGCAGTCAACAGCTTGTGGTCAGCTCCTGCGGTCAAACCCGCACGTGCAGCCTGAGGCTGGTCAAACTGCGATCAAATCTGCATGTGCGAATCCGTATGGCTGCGGTCAACTCTCGGTCAAACAGCCTAGTCAAATCTCGATCAAGCAGTGTGGTCAACAATAGTCAAACTCAGCCCTCCTTCACACGTGCGGCTATCCAAGAGAAATAAAAAATGATGATGAGGAAAGATGAAGACTTGCTCTTGCTTGATAGTCAAATAAGACGTCACATCAACTTATTTATACATGTCAAGGGGGGTAACAACCCAAGGGACACGTCCCTTCAATGGCTGGCCGACTTGTAGACATGCGGAAATACCTCCCGATGCTACACAAAAATCAACACTCCCTCTTAGCGAGGGAGGTATTCTCCTTAGCTGAAAACGGATTTCTCCTTAGCTGGAATTTCTCCTCCACCAGAAAAGTTCATGAGCTTGTTGTGTTGATGTAGTGTCTCCTCACATGCACGTCCATAGATATAGATCACTCCATCCCGGAGCAAGCAATGTAAGTATCTTGGGCCATATACCCCTATCCAAAGTAGCATGGCCCCATGGATAAATGTATCAATCTCCCCTAGTCAAATCAGCATGACCCCATGGGAGATGTCTACCCTTGGGCCATTCACACCTGGCCAAATCAACATGGCCTAGCACATTCAACATGGCTTCTTTGGGTGAATGTATCATTCTTCCCTAGTCAAATCGGCATGGCTCCAATGGAAGAATGTCTACCCTATGCTGCAGTTGCCTTGGGCATTCACCCCTAGCGAAATAAACATGGATCCATGGGTCTGTGAAATTTCCTTATTTGTTTATGGCAAATAACAAATAACTCATTGATGCATTCTTCACAAATAAAATACGTTGCAGAAGTAAAATCAGGAACTGAGAAATAGATGCACACACATAAAAATAGACATGTTTTTGGACTAAACGTCCCCAAAAAAAACCCTGAAGAGAAAACCGGTGCAGCAAATGAGGGTTTATTTTATTATTATGCGGCAAATTTGGGAGTACAATAATTTGGATGCCCAATGGTGATCCTCCGAAAAATCTACTGCCAAAATATTATGGAGATCCTGAATCTCCTCTACTATACAACTCAACCTCCTCTATCTAGCTCGAATCCCACACTGGCTACTTGCACTGTTGACTTGCGATAACACGCACTACCTACAAATTGGCTCCAAGTGAGTTGTCCTGCCTCCCTCTGCTTCTGGAGATGACTCGCTCTACCTCCTAAATGCTTATCCTGCCTTCGGCAACTGAATCCCCTCTTCTGGCAAATCACTCAAGGGTTTTTGGCAATTTGCACTAGCTTCTGCAGCCCTCTCTACAAATAATTCATCCTCCTTTCTCTTACCTCTCCAACACTGAAGGTGTTAATTTTTCATAACGCTATATTTCTTGTTGCTTTGATAAATGCATTTCTTCATTAGTACATTAAGTTCACCCCATAACATCATAACATTATTCAAATTTACATCATTATTCATCAGCATATGCAACTATGTGGAAAGAACAATATCACCATCATCAATATAGCGAAACATAAAGAAACAATAGAAGAAAAACATGCACACATAGAGACACCAGGATTGGTTGGAGACCAGGGAAAAACCCACTATGGGGAAAACCCTTGCAAACTCTTCTTCTTAGATTGTCATCAAATGATTCAGCAAAAGAGAGTACAATGATCCATATCTTCATCTATGCAACTGACCAACAAAACAACTAGAACATTCATGAAATGAACCCAACAATGTATATACTCAGAAATTTGATTTTGAAGTTTGTAATGAATTGTCACTGACAGAAGCCAACTGTCAAACCTTATAGTCACTGAGCGGAATCTTTAGAATACTGAAACTTCATCTTTTAGTCCCCAGTCGCATGGAGGAGGATTCATCCATGCGACTAAAGCTTCCCATACGTTCCCTTAACCCTGGCAAGCATGCGACTGGGGTCAAAACTGGACTACAAAAACCCTAATCCCTCGGTCGCATGCACAGTGAGTTATCCATGTGACTAGAAGGCTCCAGTCACACTCATGAGCCCGTGAGGGTGCGACTATGGTTGAAATCTTCCATTTATGTGCCTGCGTCTAGGGCCCAAAACCCTAATTTAGAGATGGGAACTTCGGACCTGCAATTTCACCTCAGAGGACACATGAACCTCCACAGACGAGCCTCAGACCAGTGCGAGCCAAAAACAAGATAGAAGTGTGTCTCATCATTGTGTCTAAATGAGGTAGAGGTCACTTGTACTTATAGCCTTCAAACGGGTCCACTTTGCTTTAGCGCCGACCTAACCCAATATGCACATGTGTGTAGGGCCGACCTAATCCAATGTACATGAGTAGGTCCATAAATTCAAAAACCAACTTCTGCTTGTCCAAATGAGGTGATCTTTAGGTTGATTTTGGTCCTCTCGAAAAGAGGAATTCAATACAATCATCATCTTCGTCATAGGAGCTATCCAAAATGGAATTTGACTACAGTTGCATATTTTTAACACTCCCTCTCAACTAGGGAGAATTCCACCTACCAATATTTGTCCATCTATCAACATGCCATCCTAGTATATCAAGTATCATCACGTATTGACACTGATCATCTCGAATCATCAAAGTCCATCTCAATTCATCTCTTCCTCATTCCTGCTTATCTCTTGACTGTCCCTGCTCATATGTTGAACATTCTTGGATCTAGAAGAAGAATGTGTGATCATAGGGGAGCCTAAGCTACCACCATCTATTCATCGGGCTACTACTCGGAATATCGGCGGGGAGTCAGATCTACGTGTAATATTCCTGTTTAGCAATTCTGATAACCAGAATATTAATTCTAGCCGATTTTGATAATATCACAGTTTTGACGTAGGAAATGTGAATTTGGGGGCCCACAAATAAACTTAGGAAACTCTAGGCCTCTATATATTAGTCTGAGGCAAAATATTGTTGCAGTAGTGGAGGATGGGGCCGAATGAGGAGAAATTGCGGCCCACATGGAGGCAACGCAGTCATTGGAGTGTATTGGAGGCTAGAGGAACGAGGTGGGGCCCAAGAGAACATTGGGAAGCATTAGATAAATAGGAAGCATGAGGCTCATTCTTGGATTCACTCATTCACTTATCTTTCTGATTGTCATTTTGACATAGCACGCTTGTGTCAGGTGCCAAGTCTGCAATGTTGTTTAGCACACGAGATTTTCAGGCGAAGATCTCAACCTCTGCCTCGAGGGACTTCAAGTACCCACTCAAGAGAGGAGTCTTATCATTTTGGAGGAGCCTTTCACAGCAGAGATCATAGGAGGAGCGTTCTCACTTCAGGGATTGCGTGGAGGGCGCAGTGACTGCGCAGCGGAGGACGCAGCACATGGAGAGAGGTTGTTCCGGGAGGTGAGAAGAGAGGGAGTTACAACTGAGATTTGGTTGGGAAGCTTGGAGCTTTCTAACAGAGATTTTTGTGGCATTTTGGAGACTTCTAGCAGCAAGATTTACAGGTGGATCGAATTACCCAGCAGTGCAGTGAGCCAAGCCCAAGAGCGCCAATTTCCGGGGTCAAGCTTTGGGCAAACCCTTTCTGGGTTTTTTTGGGTTTATAGAGGAGACCAAACAGTGATCCTAACTCAACCAGCAGTTAGAGGAGCTCGGGGAAATTGGGTCGAAATTCCAGGGTAAACATTTGGCCAATTCCTTCTTGGGTTTTTGTGGGTTTCTTGAGTAGAGTCCGGGGTTAAAGTCCCAGAATTTTCTGAGCAGTGTAGCAAGCCCTAGCAGCATTTCTTTGGGAGCAACAGTAGCATTTCTAGGAGATTGCAGTGCAGAGCTATAGCCATACAGTGTACCATCAGTGCGGAATTTCAGCATTGATTCAGAGGGCTTCTCTAGCTTGCCTTAAGCAAGCCCAGGTGCCTTCATTCCAACACCTCCATTGTACTCATTTCTAGTATAATAATAAAATGGCTCAGCTCAATTTCACGGCTCAATTTGTGTTCTAATGGCGTGATTTTTATTTGTTGTTTAATGTCTTTTGATGCCTGTTATGATTGTAATTTACCGTTAGGAATGTTACACTACGACCTGCATCATCATCGGAGAGCATATCATCAAGGAGCACAACTCAACCTGGAACCACATCAAGGAGCTACTATTCAACCCAGAATCTCATGGGGGAGCTGCTACTACGACCCCATATCGAGCAATAGGTGATATAGGGGAGCTACTACTCAACCCATCCTATTGCCTATTGATCTTCCCATTAATGACCCTGATTAGTCATGTGGTAGAACACCCACATCATAATCAAACTTGGACGAGATACCCGACTTACCAAGAGGTAACGATCACGTGCCTCCAAGCCTTCTCAACCTATTGGCCAGACGGGGAGGGACAATCCCAACAAGCTCATCTTGTGGGTATGATGCCGACTGGGGCATACTCTACAAAGACCAAGATAGGTGAGCTACTAATCCAACCCTATGGGTAGCAAATAGGGGTGATACCCTATTATCCAAAGTTCCCTCAACCCTAGGAGCCCTCTATCTCAATTCCACACCCTGGGAGCTCAGATAGGGGAGGAAGAGTTGGCTTAGTGTCCTCGATCAGCGATGCTATCATCATACTCAAATCTAGAATCAACATGATCATCATGTAGCAATAACAATTGTCTCTTGTTCATATAGGTCATCAAATCAAATATCTTGTTAGTGTGAAAAATTTTTAATACAAAATTACATAAACCCTACTGCAGTATCTTGATTTACTTCTCCTACTTGTGATTTAATTATACAAGTTATTTTCAGAAATATTCAAAAAATAGCGAAGTAAACACAACTAGAAGCCTACAAATTTCAAAATTACAGATCATTTATTGAAGCATAGCACACATATGACAAAGGACACATGATTTTTCGGACAAATGTCCCCAGAAAAACCCAATGTAGGAAAACCGATGCCGCAGCTCTTTGAGGGTTTTATTTATTAAGCAGAATATCTGAATACATCTAGGGCACCAGTAGTGGTTTGCCCCACAGAGAAATTCACGGCAGTAGTACCTTATCACTCGGAGACAAAAAATATGGATGATTCAAGCCCTTCAGGAATTACTGAATAAGAGCCCTTTCTGGCCTAGTGGAACCCTCAGCGCAGCTCCTCCAGCCTCTGCGTCAACCCCTCTAGCCCAGCGCAACCTCTGTGCAGCACAGCGTGCCCCTGTGTCACTCTGAAGGCCTTTGCGCTGCCTCTGCGTCACCCTCTGCGTGGTCTCTGCATCATCTTGGTCGGCCTATGTCCCTCCTGCTGGCCTTTGTGCTGCCTGGTACGGTATTGCCTCTCTGATGTATGTATTCTCAACCTCGGATCAGAACATCCCTTGCTGATCTGCCCCTCACTAGCACTGCAAGCTCACTCGAAAATTCTCAGCAAACCGCGCCCCAGAATTTTGACTTAGCTCAAGTGTTGCTACTGTGTGTGTGTGTTCTCCAACTGACCCCAAGCCTTCCTTCAATACTTTTCTCGTTGAGAAATCAACGGTCTTGATCTAATCACTAATCAACGGCTAAGATTAGAGAATGCTTGATCCACGTCACTTAGAACATTCTCACCACATGTAAATTAATTCACTTTAATTTTTCAATTTCCCTAAGTTAGACTTAGGGTCCCCATTAAAAAATTTAATTATTTGAATAACATTTACACCAGGTGGAATTTCTCCAAACAGTTTTTGGGTCTTGGAGATCTCATGTGTTCCAGCCCCTCCAAAAAGTTTTGGAGCTAGAGCACATCCGATGCTACCCAAAATCTCAACACTCCCTCTTAGCGAGGAATGTGCTCCAGCAATACTTCACCACTGAAGCATCACCCTGATCTCTGGCATCAATCTTCGTGTTGTTGATGCTTAGTCTGTTGCCCTTCATCCACTGCGTTGCTGCTTTCTGCACTACTGCCCATGACTTTGCCACAGTCACTGCCACATCTATACTGCAACTCCCTCTCAAATTGCTGCATCATGTTGTCTATAGCACTGTCACTACTAACTATTGCACTGCAACTCAGTTGCTGAGAAGTAAGCAACTGAAGGACAAACACCAAATCACTGACAGAAAAGTCAATCTAGTTGCATCTCATCATTGAAGCACCCTCTGTTGCTGCTCTGCGTTGTCTCTCTAAAGCACTGCGTTGTCTGCTTCTCTGCACTGCGTAAGCACTGCCTCTGCGCTGCTGAAATCCCATCAGCCTCTACACTGCTGCTGCTGCCACTGCACTGTGCTACTCCTCCCCGACGTACTAGCACTGCCATTGTGCCTCCCATGATCTTTTGCACCACTAACTTCAGTCATCCATCTACTGTCTTAAGGCTCCCGTAGCTCATATGTGATCTGAGAGTTTGGGTACCTCAAGGATCCTGCCAACACCCATCTGTAGCTGCTCTACAGATCTATATCGCCCCACCTCTTCTCTCGAGGCACATGAGCACTCATGGCCACGTCATCTTCGCTCCCACTATCCCCTCTTGCTATTGTTGCCTTGGAATTTGAAGCTTCGTTGTCCTTCCACTTAGGACAAGTGCTAGCGAAGTGTCCAAGTTCACCACATCTGAAGCACTAGACCTTGGATAGGTCCTTATTCTGCTTCCATTGTTGTCGTTGTCCCTTAGATGGTAGGGCTGCATCTTCCTCCTCCTTCTTTATCTTGACTCCTTTGCTGCTCAATTCCCTCTTGGTCACCCTCCGAATCTCCTCCTGACGAAGGATTGCCCACATGTCTCCCCAATTTGGGATTTGTGTTCTGCCTAAGATACTTTGGACAAAGGTCTCCCACTCATCGGTGACTGCATTCAAGGCAGTCCTCACCATGAGCCCATCATCCGGAGTTTCCCCCATGGAAATCAGCTGGTCTCAAATAGTCTACAATCTGAAGAGGAAGGGACCGATCTCCTCTCCCTTGTGCATCTGGAACATCCACATTTGGTTCTCTAGAAGCATCTTCCGCTAGACGGAGCTTCCTTGATACAAAGTGGTCAAAGTTGTCCACACCTCATTTGTCATCTTCTTCTCGGCAATGTGCGGGACCACGTGATCCTTTACTCCATCCATGATCAAGTGCTTAGCCCGCGCTTGATTTTCGTTGAACTTCTTTAGAGCATCCGCATCAGTTGGCACAGCAACGACATTCTCTGCGTGGTCTCTGATACTGTACTCCTCCAAGACTGTCAGGATTCTGGTTTTCCAGATCGTAAAGTTAGACACACCATCTAACCTATCCTGATCTCTCAGTCTGTACGGGGCCATCTCTACTCAAACAGTCGAAACAGGTCCTCTTCTCCCTTCTACTGTCGCTGCACTCAACAGAAGATCGGATCTGGGTTTCTTAGAGATAGAAACCCTGTAGAGAAATTGCTTCCTCTGAGAACTGATTTCCCTCCCGGAAATCCTCTTCCAATTCTGTCGAATCAACCCTCTACGATCACCCTCCTGATCTAATCTCAGATTTCTTGGCAAGAAAATCTATTGAGGGATTGTTCCCCTTACTCTGTCAACTTTACTAGGCACTGTTCTACATCGACAGAACTGATGCCCCACTAGCAACTTCGAAGATCAGAAGTTGCACTTCCAGCCCCGACAACCAGCACAGCGTCTCTCTAACTCGGACTGCATCACGCTTTAGGGCCTACGTCAGCCCAGCATGAGCCTAATAGGCTCTGCGTCACCCACTAGGGCCTGTGTCAGCCTCTGTGTCAGCAGTCAGGCTCTGCGTCCCTTCTGTTGGGTCTGCATCCCTCCTGGTGTTGTGTTTCCTTCTCCCGGATCTATGTTGCTTTAGCTACCCTTCTTGCAGCAAAAATATTCAGCCTCTTGCTGATGACTTCAGTTTGATCTGCAATCGCTCTGATACCATGTGAAAAATTCTAAATACAAAATTACAGAAACCCTACTGCAGTATCTTGATTTACTTCTCCTACTTGTGATTTAATTATACAAGTTATTTTCAGAAATATTCAGAAAATAACAAAGTAAACACAACTAGGAGCCTATACATTTACATATCATTTACTGAATCATAGCGCACATATGACAAAGGACACATGATTTTTCGGACAAATGTTCGCGGAAAAACCCAATGCAGGAAAATCGATGCAGCAACTCTTTGAGGTTTTTATTTATTAAGCAGAATATCTTAATACATCTAGGGCACCAGTAGTGGTTTTCCCTATAGAGAAATTCATGGCAGTAGTACCTTATCACTCGGAGAAAGAAAATATTTCTGATTCAAACCCTTCAGGAATTACTGAATACGAGCCCTCTCTGGCCCACTGGAACACTCAGCGCAACTCCTCCAGCCTCTGCATCAGCCCCTCTAGCCCGGCACAGCCTCTATGCAGCGCAGGCTGCCCCTACGTCACTCTGAAGGCCTCTACGCTGCCTCTGTGTCACCCTCTACGTGGTCTCTACATCAACTTGGCTGGGCTGCATTCCTCCTGATGGCCTCTACTCTACCTGGTACGGTACTGCCTCTCTGATGTATGTATTCTCGGCCTCGGATCAAAACATCCCTTGCTGATCTGCCCCTCACTAGCACTGCAGACTCACTCGAAAATTCTCAGCAAACCGCGCCCCAGAATTTCGACTTAGCTCAAGTGTTGCTACTCTGTGTGTGTTCTCTCCAATTGACCCCAAGACTTCCTTTAATACTTTTCTCATTGAGACGGTCGTGATCTAATCACTAATCAACGAATAAGATTAGAGAATGTTTGATCCACGTCACTTAGAACATTCTCACCACGTGTAAATTAATTCACTTTTTTTTTTCAACCCTAAGTTAGACTCAAGGTCCCCATTAAAAAATTTAATTATTTGAATAACTTTTACACCAGGTGGAATTTCTCCAAACGATTTCTGGGTTTTGGAGATCTGATGTGTTGCAGCCCCTCCACAAAGTTTCGGAGCTAGAGCACATCTGATGCTACCCAAAATCTCAACAATTAGACCATAAATAATCATATGAATCACAAAAGGATATCATATTGATCCTCCCTCTCAAGGAGGTGCCAACCACAAGCCTAAGCTTGTCTCGTACAGCTGCATTGTCTCAATATATGAGAGTATCTCGGTCCCAACTATATATATATGGGTTTTCTACCAATCGGATCCCACTCTTTCTCATCACAATGTATCCATGTCATATCCAGATCATGCTCAGAAAACTGTCTAAGGAGCTTCTTCATCTTGCCTCATAGCTAGCCAAGCTAGAAACATCGTACGCAACCTTGATCGTGCTATGGACCTCTCATCCAAGATATCATGGTAGATCTCATACTAAGGTAGCATCTAAATGTGCTCATTAAAAATTTCAAACGTTATCAATACATCTAAGTGTGAACATTCGGTAACCTGAATCCTATTGCAGCAACTGATGTTATTTCTTCTAATTGTTAATTATACTTAACAATTTATTTGTTGTTTCCTATGGCAAATATCGAAATAAATACATTGCAATCTTCACAACTAAAACTGCGGAAGAAATAAATGTTGGAAGAAATACTAGCACACACACATAAAATAATAGTTATTTTTGGACAAAAGTCCCTGGAAAAACCCTACTTGGGAAAACCAGTGCAGCAGTGAGGGTTTTATTATATTATGCAGCAATGAAATATGAGTACATCTATGGATGCCCAACTGGCACTCCAAACAACAAGAAAACTGGTAAAAATATCTAATGAGGAATTTCCTCACTCCATAGGAGAATACGAGCACTAACCTTAGCTCGAAATAGAGTCGTCCAAACTACCTCTGTGTCACCCTCACGCAGTCTCTGCATCACCTCAAGCTGTCTGGTCAGTTGTTGTCTGAGAAAGTGACCCTCCTAGCCTTTGGAATCTGTGCCCAACTTCCGGCATTGAATCACTGCTTCTCCAGAAAATACAAATTTCCCACTGAAGCTACTGCGCTTCCACTGTGTCAGCCTCATTATGGCTTCTCTGTGTCTCTGCAAACGCACTCACCGGATCTGGAATGCCTCCTCTAGCTTCACTATCTCTGCCCCTCTCTCCCTACTAAGATCTCACTGAATCACTTCTGGCAACAAAACATTGCTACTCTGGAAATCGATTTCCCAGTAAAATCGAACTGCTCAAGTGTCTCTTCTCCAAGCCCCATCAACTTCTCTTATAATCCTTCATTGAGACTTCAACGACCAATATTAGATCTTAATCAACGGCTAGGAAAAACTAGAAATCGATCCATGTGAGTCTCTAGAACATTCACACCATGAATTAATTAATTCTGAATGATTAATCATATTCTTTAAGTTTAGACTTGGGAAATATTTAAAAACTGACTAATAATCTAATTAAGTCGTCACTAGGTGGAATTTCCAGAAACAATTTTTGGGTTTTGGAGATCTCATGTATTCTAGCCTCTCCACAAAATTACAAGGCTAGAACACATTTGATGCCACAAAAAATACACTCCCTCTTAGCGAGTTATGTGCTCTACTACTGTTGCACCTCTCTAGTAGCAATACTTTGCTTTTGCACCATCTCCTGTCACGTTGTTGATGTCTGGCTACTGTTGCCCACCAAACACTATGCAACTCTGATATGCACTACATCTTTGTTGCTACTGACCCTGCTGAACTGTTGTCAACACTGCATCTGCACTGCAACTCCCTCTCATTTGTTGTTGCTGCAACTGCAACATCTAGAACAGAAAAACATCCAAAATATTGAACTAATTGTGTTCAGCATGACGCATTTGTCACCCGAGTCCTCACTGCTACTAGCCTATGCGCTATCATTGAAGGCTCTGCATTGTTGCCGACTCTGCACTGTGCCAATTGCACTGCTGCCGACTCTGCACTGTGTTCCTAGCATCTAACTGCTACTACTCACTAGAACTGTCACTATGGCATATGACTACATCAATTGCCACTAGTCCATCTTCCTACTGAAATACTGTGGGCTCCCGTAGCAAGGTATTGATTCAAGAGGTGGACCTCCTCAAGAATCCTGCCCAACTATAGTGCTCTAGGGCTACAAAACCAAGTCACCCCACCTCACTCTTGGAGGGATGTCTACAATCATGGTGAAATCTTCCTCCAGCCTGGAGGACAGCCTATCAATCTCGACAGAAGCTTCCTATTGTCTTGCTTCTCCTCCTTGTCCTTCTTCCTAAGAGGACACTGGGAGCTGTAGTGGCCTAGCTCACCACACTTGAAGCACTTGACCTTTGATAGGTCCTTCTTCTTCCTACGTTGTTCCTCATATCCCTGACTGGGACCCTTCGATGCGAGGGCCACATTCTCCTCTTCCTTTACCTACTTCGAGCCACTGCTGCTGCTGCTGCCACTGATGGTGTTTTTCATCAGTTCTCGCGTCAACTCCTCTTGTTGCAAGTCTACCCACATCATGTCCCATATTAGCAAGGCTTCTTTGCCCAAAATACTTTGGACATATACCTGCCACTCTTCTGAAACACTGTTGAGGGCTACTCGTACTAGCTCTGTGGCTTGAGGTGCTAACCTGGCAACCGCAAGCTCATCTCGGATCTCCTGAATCCTGGTAAGGAGGGGGTCTATGCGCTCCCATTTTTGCATCCTTGTGCATCTCAGCTCCTCCTCCAAGCACATCTTCCGCTGCACGGAAGATCCCTAGTATAGCGTGGAAATAGTGTCCCACATCTCTTTGGTTGTTCCCTGGGCTGCTATGTGTGAAACCACGTGATCCTGAACTCCATCAAGGATCAATCTCTTTTCCTTCGCTATCTCCTTCTTGTATTGCTTTAGCTGATCTGGATCTGTGGGGATAGCTACCATGTTATCGATATATGCTTTGAGATCATACTCGTCTAGAAGGAAGGAGATCCTTGCCTTCCAGATAACATAGTTGGAAGCTCTATCCAACCTGTTTTGATCTCGAAGCACAATTGTGGACATCTCAACAAAAAATGTTGAAAATCTCCACCTCCATTTTGCTCAGCTGCTACTCAGCTATATGCACTCCCTTCTGGAATGAGAAACTTTGCCCACAATGACTATTGATCTGTAAGGGTAATCGAACTTCTTGAGACTAGAAGTTCCCTGAGGAAATTTTTCCCTCAATGTGCTCTTCTTCCACCCGACGCTAGTTTCGCACTAGCAAACTGCTACAAACTATTGCGTCCAATTAGAGATATGCTCTGCAAGAAAATACGGGCTGCTCCCTCTGGCTCTGGAATTCCTCGATCTGGAGAAATCAAATTTTCTGTCGCTCTCACAGAAAAATCGATTTTCCTCAAGAAATGCGACCTCTTGGCCAAGGTGATTGCGCTGCCCTCTAGGGTTTCGAATTGTTGCCCACACTAAGCAAGGAAACACCTTTCTTTGCTACTGAGCTCTCTGGCTGATCATCTGCACTCTAAACCATGTGAAAATTTGGTGACCTGAATGCTATTGCTGCAACTGATGTTATTTCTTCTAACTGTTAATTCTAGTTAACAGTTTATTTGTTGTTTCCTACGGCAAATATCGAAATAAATACACTGCAACCTTCACAAATAAAATTGTGGAAGAAATAAACACTAGAAGAAATACTAGCACACACACATAAATTAACACAGTTATTTTTGGACATAAGTCCCCAGAAAAACCCAACTTGGGAAAATCAGTGCAGCAGTGATAATTTTATTATATTATGCAACAGTGAAATCTAAGTATATCTATGGATGCCCAACTTGCACTCCAAACAACAAGAAAAACTGGCAAAAATATCTAGTGAGGAATTTCCTCACTCCACAAGAGAATCTGAGCATTGACCTCAGCTCGAAATAGAGTCGTCCAAACTGCCTCTGTGCCGTCTCTGCATCACCCAGCATGGAACTGCATCTCCTCAAGTTGTCTCGTCAGCGGTTGTCTGAGAAACTAACCCTCCTGGCCTCTAGAAACTCTTCCCAACTTCCGACACTGAATCACTGCTTCTTCTCCAGCAAATACGAATTGCCCACTGAAGCTATTGCGTTTCCATTGCGTCAACCTCACTATGGCTTCTTTGCCCCTCTGCAAATGCACTCACCGGATTTGGAATACCTCCTTTGGCTTCACTATCTCTACCCCTCTCTCACTGCTTCGATCTCACTGAATCACTTCCGGCAACAAAACACTGCTACTCTGGAAATCGATTTCCCAGTAAAATCAAATTGCTCGTAGCTCAAGTGTCTCTTCTCAAAACCCCATCGACTTCTCTTATAATCCTTCGTTGAGACTTCAATGGCCAGGATTAGATATTAATCAATGGCTGGGATTAGCTAGAAATCGATCCATGAGAGTCTCTAAAACATTCACACCATGACTTAATTAATTATGATTAATTAATCATATTCCCTAAATTTAGACTTACAAAATATTTAAAAATTGACTAATAATCTAATTAAGTCGTCTCTAGGTGGAATTCCCACAAACAATTTTTGGGTTTTGGAGATCTCATGTATTCTAGCCTCTCCACAAAATTTCAAGGCTAGAAGACATCTGATACTACAAAAACTAACACTATGCAGTCAAATATCACAGACCAACCAATAGATCATCTCATGCAAATATTTCAAAGGGTGCTCAGTGGCAACTCTATGTGGATGAAGCAGCTCAATCATGAATCGACTCAAGTTTCTATGCACATCATGTATATATACGAATGGATGTTCAAAACGGAACATCAATGCTTCAATCAATTGTCAGTTGCCATGTCAAGCTCAGCAACATCTTGAACTTCAAATTGGAGTGTCCAAGGATTAAAATCTCCAATTTCCAATACTTCTTCAATAGCTTCACAATATAAATTAATTTTTCAAAAATAAATTCATCATGCCGTGATTCATTATTTCAAGCTTCAAAAGCCATCTCCCTCTTACTTAGATCATCAGAGGCTCATCACCTATCAAGAGTAGACCATCAGTATATAGAATCGAAACCAAAATCAAAATCATACCTTGGAACACTTATGAAGTAGAGGTTTGGATACTAGCTTCACCAGATCAATGTGGACATATCTAGATCGGGGAGCTTGCTTCATGCAATGCTCACTGCAACCATAACACTTTACCACACCAACATGCCCACCTTTCATAAATCAATATTGTGCAATCAAATCAACTAAATCAGCTCATCAAAGTTTAGAATCCAGATCAATACTAATATCAAACTCGTCAATATCTCAGTGTCAATTCTTTAGACCAGGTGACAAGTAGAACTCTCATCAAATCATGATGCCAACAGGTTGTCTTCAACCATGCAATATCAATCCAATACTTCATCAAGTCATAATACAAGTCATTTCTGTCACTAGATGCAGATGTATACACCAAGGATAAGTCATGCATGTCCCATCTTCATACTGAACCACAATTGTCAATACTTCAACCATTGTGTCAGGAACAAGGAGGCCAATACAAAACCATTTTTCCGAATACCCATATAAGTCATTGGAAGTCACTACGCTCATATATCATTGCCATCAAGGCAAATCATTAGTCGTCAAATCAAATCATTAGACATCATGTCAAATCCAAATTTGCTATCATAGTGAGATCTATAGTCCAAGATATATCTCAATCATTGAGTCAAATTTCTAAGTCATTATCAGGCATCATACAGCGCATCAATCAGCGAAATCATGTCAAACTCTTGTAAACATAATGACATATATATATATGTCCTAGTCACCTGCAAACACAAGTTCAGTCTTCATGTTCATATTATGGCAAACATTCAAACTTTCCTGCTCAAAGATCTTTTTGTTATCTGCACCACATCGGTAGAACTGACATCCCTTTAAGTGAACCTCTGATTTTATGCACAAAACTTCAATTTTGTGTCTTGAAGGCATAGTCGCACCCATAGGCTTTGCTTTGTGCGGTTTGGAGATTACAGTCGCACCTTCCAGAATGTTATGCGAGCGACTGAGGCCAGATTAGCCCAGAACTTATCTCAGTGTCTTGGTCGCACCCTTCAAGTTGTTTCCGTGCGACTGGGAGATTACAATCGCACCTATAGGCTTTCTTCTGTGCGACAGAGGCTCAGAGTCAAGGAAAACTCTCTTTCCTTAGATCAAAACTCTGTTGCAAATCATCAATGTCAAATATCTATCTATTCATTCCCATAAATCATATCTCAACAATACAAAATATACATATAATGCAAATGACAGAGGAGAAGGGATCTTATGGAGGGATTCTCCCTCTACATGGGAATCCATTTCATTCATCTTCATTCATGTCATCAACCTGTATATAAAGTTGTCATAAATCAGCAGATCTGTTAGATCATAAAGTCATACATATATCCATCATGGTCATAACATGCTAACATCAGCTATTATATCATCACTTCATGACATCAATCTTTCATCAAGGGTTAGAGTCAAGTGATTAGGGTAGCAGACAGATGTAACATCATATCTCAACAATCATGAACACAATATCAAGTCAATCAAGTTAGGGCATTCAATTTTACCAAATTCCATAATTACTAAACACATCAAAACATAACCATGGTTAGTGAAGGATCTAGAATGTCAATCTCATAGGTATACTTCTATCATCATGGTTACCAAGCTTATCATGATCAATAGGATCAAGTCAGGGCATTCAATTAAACTTTACCAACACAACAAGAGTGTCAACCCTTTTCCATACTTTCATCATGCTCATCACAAGCATTATCAATATGAGATCCATCATGTCTTATGCATGTCAAATGTCAAGAGTATCATCTACTAGAGTCAAGGTGCTAGCCTTCTTCACAGGATCGGGATATCCAAAACAATAGATGTTAGCCAAACATCACGTATGCCACTATATCAAAGATCAACACTAAGTAGCCTCATAGAATCAAGAAGTTCATCATGATCAAAATGTTCAACATCAAGTGCACCATTTCATCATAAGAACCATGGATTCAAATTACTTTCATATGCATGCATGAGCCATTAGAGAAAGAGACATTCTCATCATACCTTAGGGCTTACCTTGCCATCCAATATGCAGCTGAAACATACCATCATACATACCTTGTGGTGTTTAGATACTTGTGCATCTTTTATATAGTCAACGTGTAGCACATTGTCAGCTTTTCATCAGGTGCCGCATTACCTTTTCCAGCTCTGGCCATCTTTCCTACATCTCAATTGATCCTCAAGAAGGATCCTCTTAAACATCTCATCAAGGAGGTTAGAAACATCCATATACTCAAATACACATGCTGGAAGTATAAGCAATGATCAAAACAAGAATCAAAATAATCAAATCCATAATTCTAAACAAAAGTAAAGACACAAAGAAGCATCATAAGTCAAGAGATACTTATCTTCAATGAGAGGTGATCCTCTCCCTCTTGAACCAGCCTTCAAAAGGCATCATTGTCCATTGTCCACATAATATTGTTGCCTTCAATCAACTTTATCAACAACCATGCCTACTAGAAACTATCCCATTTAGGGCGCTTCATCAAATCTGTCACAAGTGCTTGAACATCTTTACTTTGACCATGCTAGGGTTTCTAGATTTCATTTCACAAATCTGTCATAAACTAGGGTTTCTCTCAAACCCTAACATCAAACCCTAGTACATGAATTGCCTAGGGTTTACTTCAAACCCTAGAATTCTTTTAGGTATCCTTTATCCTCTTTGGCTTCCATCAATGGTTTCATCATAGGAGTGATCTCCATGACTTTTCTTCAGCCCAACTCTGAAACCATGTTAATTTTTCATAGGGCTATATTGCTCTTCGCTTTGATAATTGCATTTCTTCATTAGTGCATTAAGTTCACCCCATAACATCGTAACATTATTCAAATTTACATCATTATTCATCATCATATGCAACTATGTAGAAAGAACAATATTATCATCATCATCAATGTAGCGGAACATAAAGGAACAATAGAAGAAAAGCATGCACACATAGAGACACCAAGATTGGTCAGAGACCACGGAAAAAACCACTATGGGGAAAACCCTTGCAAATTCTTCTTCTTAGATTGTCATCAAATCATTCAGCAAAAGAGAGTACAATGATCCATATATTCATCTATACAATTGACCAACAAAACAACTAGAACATTCATGAAATGAACCCAACAATGTATATACTCAAAAATCTAATTCAGAAGTCTGTATTGAACTGTCACTGACTAAAGTCAACTACCAAACCCTGCAGTCACTGAGCGGAATCTTCGGAATACTGAAACTTCATCTTTTCGTCCCCAGTCGCATGGAGGAGGAGTCATTCATGCGACGATAGCTTCCAAGTCACTCCCTTAAGCCTGGAAAGCATGCGACTGGGGTCGAAACTGGACTGCAAAAACCCTAATCTCTTGGTCACATGCACAATGAGTTATCCGTGTGACTAGAAGGCTCTAGTCGCACTCATGAGCCTATGAGGGTGCGACTGGGGCCGAAATCGTCCTGTTTTGTGCCTACGACTAGGGCCCAAAACCCTAATTCAAAGATGTGAGCTTCAAACCTGCAATTTCACCTCAAAGTGAACCTAAACCTCCGGGACAAGCCTCAGACCTATGCGAGCCAAAAAGAAGATAGAAGTGTGTCTCATCATTGTGTCTAAATGAGGTAGAGGTCACTTGTGTTTATAGCCTTCCAATGGGTCCACTTTGCTTTAGCGCCGACCTGATCCAATATGCACATGTGTGGAGGGTCAACCTAATCTAATGTATATGAGTGGGTTCATAAATTCAAAAACCAACTTCCGCTTGTCCAAATGAAGTGATCTTTAGGTTGATTTTGGTCCTCTCGAAAAGAGGAATTCAATGCAATCATCATCTTCGTCATAGGAACTATCCAAAGTGGAATTTGACCGCAGTTGCATATCTTTAACATAAGGAACACTGGAAAATTCTCTGGAATCCTACTCCTGAATTTTTTGTTGCTCTCTCTCTCCGATGCTCTCCCTCTGGCTCAAACGCTTCCCTCGCTGAATATTGTGCACTGGGTAGCTCAATCTGCCTTGCTTCCTCTCACAATTGTAAATTGTCTCTTTCCATCCCATCAACTTGCTCTTATAATCTCTCGTTGGAGCATCAACGACCATGATCTAATCGTGATTGATGGCTAAGACCACTTTGACTCCATCAATACACTTTTCTGGAAGTCTCTATAGCACAAGTCGATTTCCTCAATTAATTCCCATTAATTAATCAATTTTCCTAAGTTACTTCGGAAGTTTTTTAATTATTGATCAATTAATTTAATTGAGTGGTCTCTAGGTGTTTTCTCTCGAAACTTTTCTAGGGTTTGGAGATCCCATGTTCCTTAGCCTCTTAGACACAAATCAAGACTAGAACACTTGTCCGATGCTACCAAAAAATCCATAAACTAACACTCTTAGCGAGGAAGGTGTGCTCTTTCCACCATACTACTCTACATCTTGCAATTGGACTGACCACGTTGTTGATGTCTGACATCTGTGATACAACTAGCTCTCACAGACCATCATGCCACTGTGCAAACTCTGGTTCACCTCACACTGTGGTTGCCACTACTCTGCTGCTATCTTTGCACTATTGTTACAACAACTGCAATAGTGAGTGTGATCTCACTTGATCTCCCTCTGAAACAAAATTGAGAAATCTCTCCCGGGTAGAAACTCCATCATGGAATCTCACTCTGGTTGAAACTGCACCTACAACCTGCAATTGGGCAATTCGCACTGCCTCCTCCTCACACGAATTCCCTGCAACCACAACTAGAAACACGATCTCCCTGAACTACTCTATCACTACAACTGACTCTACAATTGTCCCTTGAGTCCTTTGACTGCAACTAGCTCTACACTGTCCACTAAGCACTTGACTGCGCCCAACTGGCTCTGCTACTATCGCTCATGTATCTGACAGTAACTAGCTCTACATCTGCCCCTCAAGATCTGACTATGCCATTGTTGACACTTTGATCCTCCTACTACTTTGAACTGTGGGCTCCCGTAGCAAAGGAACTGATCCATCTAAACAACAAATTGCTCTGATGTAGACTTCCTGCTACTCACCTATGGACATTGCCCATACAAGTCATCTGAAGCATCATGCTCCTCCATCCGGAGGTATGGCTGCTATCAATGTGAATTCCTTCAATCTAGTGGTCAACTCACCTATCTCTGTCGAAGATGGTGTTTGTTGTTGCCCCTTCTTGTCCTTCTTCCTCTTTGGACACTGGGTGACATAGTGACAAAATTCACCACATCCGAAGCTTTTGACTTTCGACGGGTCCTTTTCCTTCTTCGCGCCTCCTTTTCAGTTGTGTCCCTGGCTGGGATCCTTCTTCACCTTCCCTTTACTTGCAAGGGCAACAATTTCTTCTTCCTCCTTAGCTTTTGGTCCTCTGTTGCTGCTACTTCTTCCTACCTTAGCTCCTCTTGCATTAAATCACTCCACAAGCATTCCTAATCTGGTAGATGATCTCGCCCAGTGATACCCTGAACAAAGGTCTGCTATTCCTTGGTAAACTCGTTTAGAGCTATTTGCACAAGTTCTTTGTCTTCAGGTTTCTCCCCTACCGCTACTAGCTCTTCTCGGACATTTTGAATTCTAGCGAGATAGGAAGTGACGCTCTCACCCTTCTGTATTTTCATTGTCCTCACCTTCTCCTTGAGAATCATTTTGCAATTCTCTCATGGATTCTCCTACAACTTTATGACGACATCCCACATGTCCCTTGTCGTATTCTTGTTTGCATATGCGGGACAATGTGATCTTGAACCCCATCTAGGACCGTCATCTTAGTCATGGCCATCTCTTTCTTAAAGCTTGTTAACTGTTGTGCATATGTTGGCTCTGTCATGACATTTGTCACAAACTCCTTCAGACCATACTCATCCAACAAGAACTGCATTTTGGCCTTCCGGACACCAAAATTAGAGGCTTCGTCAAGTTTGTCCTAATCCCTAAGTCTTGTTGAAGCCATTTTTGCTAAACTCAAATAAACTGGAGATAGTGTTGGATATATCCTCTTTCTTGCTTGACCTTCCTTCTGCTACTCGCACTCCCTCTGGAATGCACAGATTTGCTCTCACCTGCCTCTGGAAATCCTTCTTCGACACTCGCATAGCCTACTACTCTACTGGGAAACTCGCTCTACCTTCCGAAGTCCTCCAGTTTCTAGCACAAGTCCTGCTACTCCTGAAGCATGCACTAGCTAAACTAGCAAATCTACTACAGCCTACTCCTACTGGAAAATCACAAATTTCCTCCGACAAACTGAAAACTGGAAACCCTCTGAGAAATAAACAAGAAATCTCCTCTATGTGCTTTTCTCTTCCTACCGACGCAGATCTACAACTACAAACCCTTGCTGCAAATCTTCTGCACCCAAATCTACTCTGCGAATCAACTAATCTGCTCACCGGAATTGCTTCCCAACAACCACACTGCCTACAAACTATGCTTTAAGGCAATTTGCACTTTTCCTCCAGACCAGATCTAGAAATTGAATTTCCTGCCTCTACAATTCGCACCCTTGGCTTGGCCTGTGCAGATCTGAACCCTGTGCTTCTGATCTCCCTCTAAAAGTGCACAATCTCAATCTTTCGATTTTGAGCCTCCGATCTGATCAATAATGCTCTCATACCATGTGAAATTTCCTTAAATGCACCAACTGGAAATTATTCTCCTAACTTATTAGCAGTTTATTTGTTTACAGCAAATAGCAAATATTTCACTGATGCATTCTGCACAAATAAAATACGTTGCGGAAGTAGAATCAGGAACTGAGAAATAGATGCACACAAATAAAAATAGACACCAATGTTTTTGGACTAAACATCCCCGGAAAAGCCCCAAAGGGAAAACCAGTGCAGCAAATGAGGGTTTATTTTATTATTATGCATCAAATTTGAAAGTACAATAATTTGGATTCCCAATTGGCAATCCTCCGGAAAATATACTAGCAAAATAATATGGAGATCCCATATCTCCTCTGCTAAACAACTCGGCCTCCTCTATCCTACTCGAATCCCACATTGGCTACTCGCACTGTTGGCTCTGCATAACATGCACCACTTGGAAATTGGCTCCAAGTGAGTCGTCCTACCTCCCTCTGCCTTCTGGACGCTTATCCTGCCTCCGGCAACTAAATACTCTCTCTTCCGGCAACTCGCTCAAGGGATTCTGGCAATTCGCATTGGCTTCTGCTTCCCTCTTTGCTAATAATTCGGCTTCCTTTCTCCTGCCTCTCCAACTCTAAAGAAACACTGGAAAGTTCTCTGAAATCCCGCTCTTGAATTTCCTATTGCTCCTGTTGGAAATACTGAGGGGGGAGGGAATCAGTGTTTCTTTTCAATTGTTATTTTTACTAGTTAGATCACTTATAATTAGAACACAAAATGAACAATAAGAATTAAAACTTTTATTAATCTCAATAAATTCAATACAATAATGTGTAGGGCTCCAACCCTAGATGAAGACACCAATCTTCAATCCTTCCACGCACTAACCTATACTTTGCCATGCACAAACTTGGACTTCACGAGGCTCCGACCTCTAGGGCACCAACCGTATGTTCCAAGGCTCCAACCTTGTCACTTTGAGGCTCCAACCTCTAGGGCTCCAACCCTATCTTTGGTACAATCACGAACCTGGTCTTCTTGAGGACACATATCCTCTAGGGCTCCAACCCACTACTTCAATTTGTCAAGATAAGTTTGATGATCTTCAAGGCTCCCAATTTCTTCTGCAATCTGCCCTGACAATATCTTCACTCTCAACAATGTCTTCGCCAAATCACTTCATCAATGACAAACTTATCTTATCATGAAGGTGTCGCCACTGCTCTTCATGATACCCAAACAGTTTCTCCAAGGTCACCTCATGACGACTTCAATGCATCATGATCTCCAAGGGTGCCATCAAGATCAATTTAAGTCTTCAATAATTCTTTCTCAACATGTCTTCACAATATCTTTAACAAGCTTCTTGATGCTCACTTCAAAGGATGATCTATACTCCTTTAGATGTCTTAACTTAAACAAGACTCAAGTTGACACAATCAGCTTCAAACCCCTGCTCTCAAAAGAGGTTCCAACAAAGCTTCAATTTTGTCTTCAAGTGAACCAAAGCACTTCCTTTAAAACTTTAAGTCTGTCACGATGCTGCTCCAAACATAGACAAAAATTCCTTCTCCAAAAGTGTCTTCAAAGTCTGTACTAAAAGTTCTCAAGTCAACACATAGGCTCCTCAATGAGGTTGCTCCAAGTTGCTTCAAATATCAGTTCTAAATGATGCTTTCAACAAATCTCTAGGAAGTCTTCAGGATTACTTGTTTCAACAAATTTTCAGTGAATGCTCTTACAATTCCTTCAATGGAGAGCTTGCTTAAAATAGTCTCTTAAACAAAACCAAACTCTGCTCCAAAAGTGTCACAAGATAACCCACAGGTTTGTTCTCCTTCTATTTTCGGGTCTAAGCCTTCAACTGAGCTTAAAATCCAAGCCTTGAACAAATCTGAGCTGAAGAGATTGGTCTACTATCCACAGGTGGTTATCTAAGGTCCGAGCAGCAATCTAGTCACTATACCGAGCTCTTATAGGTCTGGACTCTGAAATAACACACTTCCCACCAGTCTCAAGCTACAACAAGTCTAAAAATCCAAGTCTGTCCATAAATTTAGCACAAGACATATGCTACAGGACCAAGGGTTCTCTCACATCCACATATCCAAGGTAACTGAGGTAGCAAGTCTGAGGTTTAATCTACTATGGTATAGATCGTCCAGTATTTAGCCCAGGTCCGAATTTTGCATTATATTACATGTCCGAGCCTTTAATTCCAAATCAGAGGCTCTATTTTCCTGCGGAGCAATCCGAAACAGAGGTTTGAGGTTTGCACTTTCAGAATTAACCACGAGTATTAATTTTTTGTCTTAGCCTCTGCGCAGAAGATATTCTGCCTCAGATTCACGAAAATCCTTTTGCTCCTTGACCAAGATACGAGTTTCCTGTTAGTTCGAAACCAGAAATCTTCCACGAGCTCCACGGTGTCACTCGTTCTTCACCAAGTCTTCTTCCCGCAATTCTCGATTACGATTCTCCTGTGGCGAGCTTCAGTTACTTACCTTCCTTTTTTTATGCGAGTTTGCTGGATGCCCCCAAATCGAGATGTCCAGGTGTTCGTATATATAGTTTCTAATATGTTATATCTGATTACATTCATTGATTCAAGAAAGGGCCAACTTGTGAATTAGTGGAGTCGACCTATGCGTGTAATGAATGAATGAATGAATGATATTTTAACGTCCACGAGACTAAAAATAGTCTATGGGACCACCAACTTCCTTGTTTTTTGCTTTTTGTAATTCAATCCTTTTCTTACTCAAATTGATGATGAGCTGACCCAACCTTCTAACAGTTCCATCACTGAAAAGACAATGCCACGAAATTGATGCTAATCGTCCCTGATGTCTCTGAAAGCGTCACATTCCAAAATGAAATGTTTTTCTGATTCCACTGCCCCAAAAGTGCAAAAAGTACATACCCTTTCTTCCCAAGCTTCTTTAGGTCTCTTCCACCGTCCTGTTTCACTCCGAAGTTGATGTGAGTTAGTTCTTAATTAAGCAATAAGAACCTTTGCTCTCCACGGAATGCTAGTTCCAATGTATTCTTTTTGTTGGAGATCGCAAGTGGGGTTGAATTTCTGAACATAATACTTCTTCTTTCTACCCAACTCTTTTCCCCATATACCCTTACGGAACTTCTCCAGCACAAAATTCTTTAACTCCTTGCTATTTGTGGGACATGCATTCAGGTAAATATTCCATTTTTGCATCCATTTGTTGTTTTGTCTCATCCATGATTTCTTTCTTTCACTCATACCTTCATTAAAGATAACTTTCGGCCATCTACCTCCTCCCATTTGCTCAATTCTTTTTAGATACCTTATAAGACGCACCATGGCAATTGCTTCCATGGGAGCTGCCCCTATTTCACTCAACATTATCTCATAGGGAACCGAACTTTTTATTTTGAACTTGCTCATGATCAAGCGTTTTTGAATTTTTTCAATTTGTTTCCATTTTGAAACAAAGGATGTTGCTAGCCCACAATTCACACCCATACAATATCACTGGACAAACTAAGAGTCCAAAAAGTACTTTGATCATGTTCTAATCCCATAACTCTGCCTCTTTACATCTATTTTGAAGTGCATATAATGCTTTCCACCCTCCTAAAATTCTTTTCTTTCTACAATCCTCCCAATTAAGCTTGTTATTGAAATCGATCCCGAGGAAATTATATAGTGTTCCTCGCTTTTTAATGTGCATATCGTGGAGGTATAGTTATAATGCTTATTTTTTAATTAATAGATTTGTTTGAACGTGAACGTGTGAAGTAGAGTTATGTTTTTACTAGTGTATTAAATTAGTATTACTTTTTCTTTTCCCTTTTTTTTAATCTTTTAGGCTTTTAATACATTTTAGTATTTTGGTTTGTGACAAGGAATTTATAAGATGGTAAGATGAGAGTGATATATTAGGACTTAGGATTATTCTAGGATTTATTTTAGAGTATATTCCTAGGGTTTCTTCATTATAGAGATATGGGCAAGAACAATGGACATGAGATTAATTTTATTAGGTCAACTAGGATATTTAGGGCTAGGGTTTAGGATTTGGGATTGTTGGGTTTAGGGATTAGGGCAAAGCGTTTCTTAAAAGGAAGTAATTCTAGGGCATCTAGTTTAGGACAAGCATTAAGATTTTCACTTTTAGGATTATAAACAACCATTAGGGCTTGCACTTAGGGTTTCCAAGCTTCTTACAAGTTAGGGAATACACATCCTCTTCATGCTTAGGGTATTTGCCTAGGGTTTGATAGGGAAACATCATGCATCACAAGAATATTTGCCATTTTCAACTATGCCATATTGACATTAATGACAACCTTGATTAACAGCTCCCTCTCTCCAATGCTCTCCCTCTGGCTCAAAATCTTCCCTCGCTGAATATTGCACACTAGGAAATTTGCATTGCCTCGCTTGCTTACTCTCACAACTATAAACCGTGTCTCTCTCCATCCCATTGACTTGCTCTTATAATGTCACGCTGAAGCATCAATGGCCAAGATCTAATCGTGATCAATGGCTAAGATCACTTTCACTCCACAAATACACTTTTCTGGAAGTCTCTACAGCACAAGTCGATTTCCTCGAATAATTCCCATTAATTAATCAATTTTCCTTAGTTAGACTTACGAACTTTTTTAATTATTTATCAATGAATTTAATTGAGTGGTCTCAAGGTGTTTTCTCCTTAGACCTTTCTTAGGCTTTGGAAATCTTGTGTTCCTTAACCTCTTCGACACAAATCGAAACTAGAACACTTGTCTGATGTTACCAAAAAATCCATAAACTAACAGGGTGAATGTACGATTACCCCACTAGTCAAATCAGCATGACTCCATGGGAGAATGTTTTCCTAATCCTACACAAACACTTAAAACTCCCTCTCTGAGAGGGAGACATTATGCATCACACCAAGCTTGTCTTTGAAGAATACAAACTTTGCTTTAGACAGAAACTTGATGAGAATGTTCACAATTTGCTCAATTGTAGATATGTACTGGAGCTCCATTTCTCCCTTCTGCATCATGTCTCGGATGAAGTGATATTTGATCTCAATGTGCTTCGAACTGCCGTGAGATACTGGATTCTCTAAAAGCTTAACACAGGCTTTGATTATCACAGTGTATCAAGGTCGTCTCTCACTCCTGATCAAATAGCCCTGTAAGCAGCATCCTGTGAAAATTTCATTTATAGCAGCAACTGGAAATCATTTTTCTAACTGTTAATTAATTTAACAATTTATCTACTACGACAAATACCAAATAATTCACACTGTGACCTTCACAAATAAATTGCGGAAGAAAAATAGTGCTGGAAACTGAGAAAATACTAGTACAGACACATAATAATTAACACAGTTATTTGTGGAGAAATGTCCCCGAAAAACCCAACTTGGGAAAATCGGTGCAGCAGTTGATGGTTTTATTGTTATGCAACAGTGAGAGAAAAATCCGAGTACAATTGGATGACGAAATCTGGAAATCCTACACAGAAAAATACTGGCAAAAATATAGTGAGGAATTTTCCTCACCCCACAGTGAAATTTGGGCTCTGACTACAGCTTCAAGTGAGCCGTCCAAACTGGACTACTCAGGCTTGTGTCACCCTTGCGCAGTGTCCTCCCACGCATGCCCTGAATCAACTGATCCTGTAGTCGTCCTGTCTACCACTAGTTTGGAAATTGTCTCTCTGGCCTTCTGGGACCCTTTCCCAGCCTCTGGAACCAAACCTCTACTTCTCTCCAAAAAAATCAAACTGCCTCTAGAGGCTTCTGCACAACCCCTGCATCAGCTTCACTGTCATTCTTCTGCCTCTTTGTAATGTGCTCTTCGAATATGGAAAACCTTTCCTCCAGACTCATTATCCCTGCCCCTCTCTGTCTTTGCTTCCTTATTGAATCTCGAATTCTTTCGGCACTGTTGGCTCTCTGGAAAATCGAACTCTCCAAGGAAATCGAACCCCACAAGTGTGTGTCCTCCATCTACCCATCGACTTCTTCTTATAATCCTCTATTGGAGCACCAACAGCCACAATTAGAACTTAATCAAGGGCTCAGATTAATTCCTTGTCGATCTGTGTGAGTTCCTAGATGATCCACACCTTATCTCAATTAATACTGATTAATTAACCAGATTTCCTAAGTTTAGACTTCGGAAATATTTAAAAATGGGCTAATAATCTAATTGAGATACTTCTAGGTGGAATTTCCATAAATGATTTATGTCTTATGGAGATCTCATGTGTTTTAGCCTCTCCACAAATTTTCGAGACTAGAGCACCTCTGATGCTACAAAAACTAACACTCCCTCTTAGTGAGGAAGGTGTTCTCTCTCAACTCTAGTGTTGCACCTCCTGTCATGACTCACAACACCCTGTCTCTATACCACCTTCTGTCACGCTACTGATGTTTGGCCACCGTGACTGCCTACCATTGCCCATCAACCACTATGCAAATTTGATGTTGCATATGTGTTGTTGCTGACATTTCCATACTTCTACCAACTTTCCATCTGCATTGCAGTTCCCTCATATCTATTCCTGCTGCAACTGCAACATCTACAACTGAGAAGCATCAAAAATACTGAATCAACTGTGTTTAGTATGATAAATTTTTCTCCTTAATCCTGATTTCTACTAGCCTCTGCACTGTCACTAAAGAATTTGCGTTGATGCCAACTCTGCATTGAGCCACTTGCTCTGCTCTCAACACTGCAGTATGCTCCTCAATATCTGACCGCTACTAGTCTGCAACTGTCACTCTAGAATGTAACTGCATCTATGACACTGATCCATCCTGCTACTGAATATTGTGGGCTCTTGTAGCAAGGTAATGATCCGTGAGGTGGACTCCTCAATGGACCCTGCCCAATCTCTGCAATATCTAGGACTACAGCTCTAAGTCACCCCACATCTCTCCTAGAGGTATGGCTGCAAACATGGAAAACTCTTCCTTCAGCCTAAAGGACAGCTTGTCAATCTCTGCAAACATTGTCGCTTGGTCCCGCTTCTCCATCTTGTCCTTCTCCCTGAAAGAACATAGCGTACCATAGTGACCGAACTCACCACATCTAAATCATTTGACCTTTAACAGGTCCTTCTTCTTCTTTTTCTCCCCCTGCCCCTAACTGGGACCCTTAGATGCTAGGGCCATATTCTCCTCCTCACTGTTCTGTCCCTTGTTATTGTTGTCGTTGATGGTACTCTTTACTAGAGCCCGCCTCAACTCCTCCTGTTATAGATTGGACCACATCCTATCCCACTTCGGCGAGGTGTCTTTGCCCAATATACTCTGGAAAAATACCTGTCAGTCCTCTGAGACACTATCTAGTGCCAATCGTACAAGCTCCTTGGGTTGGGGTGCCTCCCCAAAGGCTGCTAGCTGACCTTGGACTTCTTGAATCTAAGCGAGAAAGGCATCTATACTTTCGCCCTTCTACATCCCGGTTCTCCTCAACTTCTCTTGAAGAAACATCTTCTACTACTCGGAAAATCTGAAACAGCTCAGAAAGAGCATCCCACATCTCCTTGGGCGTCCCTTTGTCCACCACATGTGAGACTAGATGAGCTTCGACTCCATCCAAAATCATCTTCTTCGCCTTCGTCATTTCTTTCTTTTACTCCTTCTGCTAGTCGGGGTCCTGGGGAATAGCTACCACATTTTCTGCATAGGCCTTCGGGCAATGTTCATCCAAAAGGAAGGACATCCTAACCTTCCAGATGACATAGTTTGAGGCTCCCTCCAACCTATCCTAATCTCTAAGCCCTACTGTGGCCATCTCTGAATCTGTCGAAAACTCCCTCTTTCCCTCTACTAAGCTATTGGTTCAGTCATACGCAATCCCTTCTGGAGTGAGGAAATCTACACTTGGCTACCATCAATCTGCAACTGGAAAAATCGAACTTTTGAAACTCGAAGTCCCCTCAGAGAAATTTTCCCTCATGTGTGCTCTTCTCTTCCACCCGACATTGATTTTGTTGCTGCAAAATCCACTGCGTCCAACCAAGGAATCTGCTCAGTGAAAATCAGAGCTACTGTTGCTCCCTCTAACTGCGGGAATCACTATTCTGGGCAAATAGACTTTTCTGCCTGTTGTCGCACAGAATGTCTAGGCACCGTGACAACAGCTCAAATCGGGGGTTGTCACCCTGATCCCCAATCTCTCCATTTAAGTTGTCTCCCTATAGCAGACTAAGGGGAGTAGACCCTACGAAAATGGAATGAAGGAGAACTAGTTGGGAACCAACCAGTTCAGGAGACACAGTTAAGCGACCAAATACTCGTATTAGATCTAGCAAGATTTAAAGGATCTGATTAGATTTAGACGATTGATACCAGTGCCCTATGGAGTCAAATATCTTGCTAAAAAATTTAGGACCAAGTAATTGATGAGCAACTGTTGCTTGGATGAATGACTATCTTATATGTAATGCAGATCCTAAGACTAATGTGAAATGTGGGAAACTTGGTTAATTTTAATTAAATGTCTATTGTAAGTTTAAAGCCTTCAATCCTTTTTATATTGAGTCTGATTTCATAGTAAGTGGCAGAGAGAAGTTAAGGTGAAGCACACTAAGGTGTGATTAATGATACCTCTCCTGAAATCGTACCTGGTGCCTTCGACGTAGCAGAGAGTTGTGGCTCTGACGACTGCAAGGTCACCATTTTAAGTACCAGAAAAACCAGGTTTCTCAAGCAAAGTTGGATGGCTACCTATCTTTCTATCGACCAAACTTATGCTTAGAAGTAAATTTTAATTATGCAAAACTAACTTAAAATGCGGAATGCAAGGAGAATTAGAAGATGAGTGAGTAGTCTAGAGTTAACATTGTTTAAAGTTTAAGTACTTAGTATTAATTGACTTTATGACATGAACACTCAATGAATGAAGAGACAATCTTACACGAGACAAAGCGCCAATAGGATACAAAGATGCCAAAGATACAATTACTCAAGTGAATGATCACAAAAAGTATGTTTTTAAGGACAAATCATTCATATGCCAAAATTCCATAATAACCATAAACCAATAATGATATTAATGGTAAGAGAAAGAACTAGAGCATTTCCAATAGACGAGATATTCCAATAGCCCAAATATCCGGTTAGATTTAGATCAAAATGAAACTTTAGAGTAAATTTCTTAGCTCACAATAATCATCAAATAACAAGAATATCTTGAAAGACAATTACCACAGTTTCTTGAAAGATCTAATCGTTTTTTAACCCTGCAAACAAATTTTGAGCCCAGATCTTGCCCTTCGGGGTCTAGATCTGGCTCAGATCTGAAGATTTCCTTGGCTGATTTCTCAGATTTGCTCCCCAACAAGTGAAAAGAGAAAAACCCAATACCTAGTATATACAAAAATATAGAAAATCCCAAAAACCTAAGTGTTAAATTCAAAATTATGGTACAAAATTTCAAATCTACACAAGTAAATTACAGATCTATACAAATAAGTTACAAATCTATCAGATTCGAGGAGTATGCATCCAACTCCACTCCCAAATCTAAAGATTTCAGGCTCCTGCGGGCCAGATCTAACTATTCAGCACAATATTGAAGATGAATAAAATTTAAATTTAAGTACTAGCCTAGAAAATCCCTGCAAGCGATATTTCATTAGATAATCTCGGAGTTCTAAACCCAGAAGGCTCTCTAAACCATAAGTTTCGAGAGTTAGCTAGTCCAACCAAGGACTTCCCCAAAGGCCCAAAATTTCTGAATAAAGATGATCTGAACACTTAGAATATAAGTTGTCAAATTAATAGAGACATAAAATAACGATTAAATCTTCAAATATTGGAGATACCTGCCAATCAAATAAAAATCTTAATGCTATCATAAAACCCAATAGTTTAAGCAAGATACATGTGGAATAAATTCATCTACAAGAGCTATTAACTAGCAAGTTATAAATAAGATCAGCGAGATGTTAAACACAAGTTACCATAAAATACCAGAGAGGAACATTGCCATCAAGTAAAACCCCAAAGGTTACGCGTTATATTATTCCAGAAAAGTTTACAAGAGCTTCAAGAGCTAGTACATGATCTCAAAGATCGGATCATTTGAATGACAAGTGACCTCTAATTAATATATTAATTCTCCAACGGCTAGTTGGCTTGATCCCCGTCAAAGTAATCTCGACCGGTGAAAAAGATTTAATTATCTTTTAATCTCATCCATCGAAATTATTTTATTTTTGAGGAAATTTGAATTTTTCACTTAATTCAATTTTAACGAACTCAAAATTAATTATTTTGAGTTGATTTCCTCAAAAAGTTGACTTTTACTTAGCTACCAAGGCCCAAGGGTCCAAAATCTCTTGAAATTTTCAATATTCCCTTGGCCAGGGACCTCCAAAAATTAATTTCTCTAAGACCCACGAGTTTTTTAATTTGGAGAATTATTTTTTCTTAGAACACAATTAATTAAATTTCTGGCTTAGGATTTTAATTAATTTTTGCCAAAAAATTTAATTAATTGACTTTTGAGGGGATTAATAATTTTTCCAACCCTCAAATATTTTAGCCATGGTGTCGAACTATGAGGGACCATGCACTAAGATATGTTTTACATAAATATATTACATTTTAATACATGAAGGAGGAAAACCCGTTCGTTATAGACCCTCATTATTTTACCCAATTTTGCGACTTAAATATAATCTAATAGACCAAGTGATTTGTAATAAAATAATTTGGCCATTTAACTAAAATTATTCCCAAATCACTTTACAGAAGACTCAACTAGAACACTAGGACTTACCTGAGATCTTGACAACAAAATACACCCTAGCTTTAGGGTGAGGTGGGAGGGAAAAACTTTGTCGATCATCTGTGTTTAGAAACACAGATGAATCGGTGAGATGAAAAATCTCCTAGGATGAAATCGCCATCAAAATAATATTTTTTCCTAGGTTTTTACACACATTATAGTCTTACTAAGACCATTTACATTACAAACATGCAGAATGGGTTTACAAATTTGACAGACTGTTGACTGATGATAAATCCCGAACGATCTGAACACTGGAACATGATGAAATCCCTACTGTGAAAAAAGGGGTGTACTGCTATAGGGTAGTTGACATGGAGTGGTCAGCACTACCAACCTGTAACTGAAAATCGAACCCTTTCCTAGCAATTTGATATGCCTGTCTAGGTACTGCACAGCCTTTGAGAATTTCAACCTACTTCTCTCTCTAAACAGCGAAATTATCTCCTCCGCTTCTGAGCTTCCCAGCTAATCACTTATGCTCTGATACCATGTGAAAATTCCATTTATTGCAGCAACTAGAAATTATTTTTCTAATTGTTAATTAATTTAACAATTTATCTACTATGACAAATACCAAATAGTTCACACTCCAAACCTCACAAATAAAGTATGGAATAAAAATAGCACTAGACTCTGAGAAAATAATAACACACACACACAATAATTAACACAGTTATTTTTGGACAAATGTCCCCTGAAAAACCCAACTTGGGAAAACCAGTGCAGCAAATGAGAATTTTATTATTATGCAACACTAAGAGAAAATCTAAGTACAACTGGATGTCAAAATCTGGCAATCCTAAAGAGAAAAACACTGGAAAAAATCTAGTGAGGAATTTTCCTCACTCTACAGTGGAATTCGGGCTCTGACTGCAGCTTCAAGTGAGTCGTCCAAATTGATCTGCGCAGGACTGTGTCACCCTTGCGCAATCTCTTCCCACACACACCCTGAATCAACTGATCTTGTAGTCATCCTGTCTACCACTAGCTGAGGAACTGACTCTCCAGCCTTCTGGAACTGAAACTCAACTTCTCTCCAGAAAAATCGAACTGCCTCTAGAGGCTTCTGCGTAGCCCCTGGGTCAATCTCATTGTCTTTCTTCTGCTTCCCTATAATGTGCTCTTCTGATCTGGAAAACCTTTCCTCCGGACTCACTGGCCTTGCCCCTCTCTGTCTTTGCTTCCTTATTGAAGCTCGAACTCTTCTGGCACTATTGCTTCTCTGGAAAATCAAACTCTCCAAGGAAATCAAACCCCACAAATGTGTGTCTTCCATCTACCCATTGACTTTGTCTTATAATCCTCTGTTGGAGCACCCACGACCACGATTAGAACTTAATCAAGGGCCCAGATTGATTCCCTGTTGATCCGTGTGAGTTTCTAAATGATTCGTACCTTATCTCAAATAATATTGATTAATTAACCAGATTTCCTAAGTTTAGACTTAGGAAATATTTAAAAATCGACTAATAATCTAATTGTGATACTTCTAGGTGGAATTTCCAGAATTGATTGATGGGTGATAGAGATCTGATGTGTTTTAGCCTCTCCACAAAGTTTCAAGATAAAACACCTTCGATGCTACAAAAACTAGCACTCCCTCTTAGTGAGGTAGGTGTTCTCTCTCAACTCTAGTGTTGCACCTCCTGTCACAACACACTGTCTTTGTACCACCTTTTGTCGTGTTGCTGATGTTTGGCCACTGTGACTGCCTGCCACTGCCCACCAACCACTGTGCAACTCTGATGTTGCATTTGTGTTGCTGCTGATACTACCATATTGCTTCCAACTTTGCATCTGCATTGCAACTCCCTCTCATCTGTTACTACTGCAACTGAGAAGCATATTAAATATTGTGTTCAATATGATGCATCTATCTCCTGAGACCTGACTGTTACTAGCGTTTGCACTATAGCTGAAGAATTTCCGCAACTGCCAACTTTGCACTGAGCCACCTTCTCTGCGATCAACACTGCATTGTGCTCCTCAAATCTGACTGCTACTAATTTGCAACTGTCACTCTGGAATCTAACTGCATCTCTTACACTGATCCATCCTGCTACTGAATATTGTGGGCTCCTTTACCAAGGTAATGATCCGTGAGGTGGACTCCTCAATGGACCCTACCCAATCTCAGCAATCTCTGGGACTACAGCTCCAAGTCGCCCCACCTCTCTCCTGGAGGTATGGCTGCAAACATGGCAAACTCTTCCTCCAGCCTGGAGGACAGTTTGTCAATCTCTGCAGACGCTGCCACCTGGTCCCACTTCTTCGTCTTATCCTTCTTCCTGAGAGGACATTGCGTACTATAGTGACCAAACTCACCACATCTGAAGCATTTGACCTTTAACAGGTCCTTCTTCTTCTTCTTCTTCTTCTTCTTCTTCTTGAGAATTTGGTAGGGAATAGTTTAATTCAATTCTCTACTTGATAATTACTTGTGAGCTTATTTCTCTTACTTAGATCTTCTCTTTATTAGCTTATTATGTCTTTCATCAAGTCAATTATCAAAACACAAGAGAGACAATTTTTAGGCTCTTCAAGCTAGGGCCAAAACTCTCCCTCTTGGAGAGGAAAAACCCGCAAGTAATTCTTCTTATACATCTTCAATTGACAAGTACCATTACCATGACCTAGACCCTTGACTTCAGTATGCCTCCAAGACCTTGTCACTGCTCTTCTTGTCTATTCTTGTTGATCCTTCCTTCTGCATTGTTCTACACCAATACTAGGGAAACTCGGTTCCTAGTTAAACTATTCTTGGCCTCCTTATCATCGATCTATCCTTCAGCACTCTAGAGACTTCTTCCTTGTTGTAGTATATACCTATGAGATATAGATTAAGACTTATGTGTAGCCCTACCTTACAACTGTAGTGATCCTTTTGAGATGACTGTTCTCCTTCGCATTGTGTCACAGGTTCTTCCTTTGATGAGATAGCCCCGGTCTATCTTGTCTTCAGCTCTAGATTCTAGTCCCTTCTTCGCTCTATCTTACAATCCTTGAGGCAGACCCATGACCAAATGTGAAAGACCTTCTCTTCACTGTAATGTCAACCTTCTTCGCATCATACTTCATATCTGAACTTCGCACTGTGATCTCAAAGAATCACCGAACTGTATTTAACCCTTAACCCTTCGTTGTAATAGTCTTTCTCCGCAGGTTGTACCTCGCACTTTTTCACCTCAGACAGATCCGAAAAACTCAGAGACATGAATTGTTCTGCTGCCATTTCTGCGCAGTTCACTGGGGTATTTATAGTTGTTCATCCCTGTAATTAGCCGACCTGCCAGTGAACTGATGTAACGTATTTGAGCCAACCTTTCAAGGGTTATTCTGCAGTGTCTTCAAGGCAACTTCTTCCAACAATTTCTAGAGCATGATGACAAGGTCTTGAGGCATACTTTTTTACCTTTACAAGTGTAACAATCCTTCAAATACATGACTCTAAATTATACGATTATGACAAGATGACAAATCCCTAAAAGACATCAAGAAGAAGTCTTTGACCTATAATAAAAATTCCTTGCTCATGAAACCCATGAGGCAAGCATTACAAAAATACATTTTATTATATTTGTCTTCTTCAATACATAAATTCATAATTACTAGTCATTATGAAGACCGAACCTAGTTACACTTTCCAACACTTCTTCTACTCCCCCTGCCCCTAAATGCGACCCTTAGATGCTAGGGCCACATTCTCCTTCTCAGTATCTGATCCCTTGTTGTTGTTGCCGCTGATGGTACTCTTTACTAGAGCCCACCCCAATTCCTCCAGTTGTAGATCGATCCACATCCTATCCCACTTTGGCAAGGCGTCTCTGCCCAATATATTCTGGACAAATACCTGCCAATCCTCTGAGACACTATTTAGTGCCAATGGTACAAGCTCTGTGGGTTGGGGTGCCTCCCCAACGGCCGCTAGCTGATCTCGGACTTCCTGAATCCGAGTGATAAAGGCATCTATGCTTTCGCCCTTTTGCATTCGAGTGCTCCTCAGCTTCTCTTAGAGAAGCATCTTTCGCTGCTTGGGAGAACTCTGAAACAGCTCGGAAAGAGCATCCTACATCTCCTTGGTCGCCCCTTTGTCTGCCACATGTGAGTCTAGATGAGCTCCAGCTCCATCCAAAATCATCCTCTTCACCTTCACCATTTCTTTCTTGTACTCTCCTTCTGCTCATCAAGGTCCCGGGGAACAACTACAACGTTTTCTACATAGGTCTTCAGGCCATGTTCATCCAGAAGGAAGGACATCCTAGCCTTCCAGATGGCATAGTTGGAGGCTCCTTCCAACCTGTCCTGATCTCTGAGCCCTGCTGTTAGTCGGCTTAATTGTCGGATTAAACCTCTCAATATTAATTATCAATCCGGGAGTCGTAAACGCGAGTTGTACTGCGTATTGGCTCAGCTTACTAATCAGAGTATATGAGTTTCCTTATTAATGATAAACCAGGTGCTGAAATGAAACACACATTTGCTGGCAAACAAACAACCTTGAAAGGAAACCTACTTAACCAATTTCATTCACTGCAAAGTCCACACTGTAATTAAACTATAATGAAATTCAAGACAATCTTCAATCATGTAACATTCTCACACTCGCATTCTACTTTTAAATCTCCTATGATAACTTGGAAAACTAATCTATTAACCCCTCTCATCAACTTGAAACTAACACTCGAAACTAATCTTGAGACAAGCAAAAAGACACATATTATTCTAATGATAATTCACACATTAAGCTAACCCAAAATGCTCTTCATAATAAATTCAAGATTCACACTTAACCCAAAGAACAATTCTATCTATTGCTAGAAGAAAAAACTACTTTACTCTATGTCAAATAACATTTAAGATATCCTATTAAAAATTACATTACATTTAATCTATGAGAAACCTTCAATTCAAATATTTAAATCTAAATGAAACAAATTTATTCAAAGACAAGCTCACTCTCCAAAAGTATGCAACTTATAATAAAACTAAATCAAACTCCCACTCAATAATGAACACTTTAAATCACCGCTACATGCATAATTAAATCAGCACTCAAACTATGAAAAATAAAAGAAACTCTAATTTAAAAGGGCTCTAATTATTAGTTGCAGTCCCATAATGCATAAACGAATCAATTGAATACTAAGCCTGCAACATTCAAAAGAAACTAAGGCAGGCAAACCATTATTAAAACTCAAAGCATTAAAATTTGTTCTTACTCCTGAATCAAACTCGAGACCTGGAAAACAAAATAATAATCTAAGTGCTAAATTAAGAAATATTAAATACTATTTAAAAAAAACAATTTAAAACAAAAGATAATTCTACAATTTAAACAAATCCTAAAGCTATGAAGAATGAGGACTCGACTCCAGGTTGCGGTGGATCCTTGCCACTCCCTGGAGCAAGTCCGAAACTAACCCAACGTTAAAAACAAAAATTACAATGGTTACATAAAGAAAAACAAATAAATGCAGAGCCAAAATTTATTAAATTAAATCAAAATCATTGCTTCAAACATTAATCAACAAATACATCATCTGTTGGGCAATTTGTTGCCGCATCTAAATCTTCAGAAATCGATTTTCACATCTGAGAAAATTGATGGAAATTTTGCGCTCTCTACATTTGGGAAATTCGATTTGACAAAGGAGAAATTCTGCTTCTAAAATGACGGACTCACACTCTGCGCTCTATCTAATTGGGCAACTACTCCTTCATTCTAATGGCATAATCCATCGACTCCTTCATCTGCATATCTACCATTCCAATGGATCAACTGCTTCATTCTTGATGCATCGCTCTCCTATCTGCACACAGCTACTACCTATATCGACTTTTTTCCTCTATCCCCTTCTTCCTCCTGAAAATCCACTGCTTCATTCTACAGCTCCTACATATCGACTTCCCCCCCCCCTCTCGACTTCCGTCAACTAATATATATATACATTTTTTATTGCAAAACTGGGGCTTCAACCAGAAAAATATAGTAAATTATTGGTTTTACAAATTGCCGGAATAAGAATTAGCTTTGAACAGAATGCCAAATTCGGAAATTGCTCCTCTTTTCATGGAATTTTGCTGTTACTGGAAGATGTGTTCGTGGCTTTTGGAGGCAATTCGAACTTTGTTGACTTTGCACAGCAATTCCAACAACGATTTTCATTAAGGATGGCAATTTGTTTATCGATAATGAGCTCAACGAACGCTGCATTTCCAAGTTCCTTTTCCTTTTGCGTCTCTGCTTTCCGAGCCTTCTTCTCTTTCTCCTCATCTGGAATATCCATTGGTTCTGGCTGAGGTTCTGGTTCTCGTTTTTGCTGTGGCTTGGGTGAACTAGTATGCTCAAAAAGCATCCTCAGAAACCTAGCGGGCACTCTCCATTCAGTCAATAACTTTCGAGACAGTGCACCCACTAACCTCCCGGGACTGTCAGTCACCTAAACAGGCTGGTCATGAATAGCATATTGACAAAATAAAGAGTGAGCATTAGAGATAAATCCTTCAATATATGTTTCTTCCAGCTCATACTGGGAATTCATTTCAAGTATACGAGTCTCAGTAACAAAGCTGACAACCAAAAAAGTATCAAATATATCAAGAGTTGAAGATCTTAGTGACCAACTTCCCTTTATGCCTTGAAGCTCTACCAATGCCTACTCGCTGACTCTAATGCCACTGCGTACTATACGAAGAGAATCATCCTTAAATGCTCCAAAACAGGTAACAATTTTCCTGTGTGCTTGGCCCTCATCTACTTGCTGCCTGTGCATCAGTAAGGCCTGATTTTAATGCTTCATTTAAGGATCAAACTCCAAGCCTTTTTTGTAGGAAGAAATTGCATCATCGTTTTTTCCAAGCCCAACATATGCTGCCCCAAGCTTGGTGTAACCCTTGGACCAATCTGCCTTGATTTCCACTATCTCCTTCGCATCCTGAAGAGCTTCATTATACTTATGTAATGAAGCATATGCTTGTTCAGGTTCACTCATCGCTTCATAAATTGCAGACAATTCTGTCAATCCACCAGCGCATCTCCATCTAGCAAATGTCTTCAAGAATGTTAAATTGTTTAAGGAACCATAGGTTTGATTTATCGATGGGTCGACATCTTGTTTTCCCATAATCCTTAGTATTATCTTTGTCTTGCTCTTCATAATTTGATGGGTAAACTGAGATTTGTTTTAATCCCCAGACATAACCAAAGTAGCAATATTCATAGAGACCCAATATTCCCCTACTGATAACTCCTTCACGAAGCCGAATTTTGCCAAACGGTTTCTGGGTTATAGGAAACATGGTGCTCTGAACACAACCCACGTCTCGGAATTTAGAGATTCTGCTCCATTTGGTCGTAAATTGGATATTTTCACCTACAGCAATTCAACTACCCAGCTACTGCTTTTATTCATTGGTGAATTCGCACTCGAATGTATCCCTGCATCGAGCCTTCCTGCAACCAAGAAAGTATTTATTAACGAAACTATTACCAAACACCCTTTAAATTAATTAATAATAAGAATTTATAATTTAATAATTAATATTTCTAAATGCCTCTAATCATCAACATAATGGATTAATAACGATTGAAAACACTAGGTACAAGTATGTATTTATTTGATAAAAATCTTAAAAATTCGGACAAAGATGCAGCTCAACACCTGCTATGGCCATCTCTTAATTTGTCGAAAACTCCCTCTTTCCCTCTACTAGGCTACTGGTTCCACTATACACACTCCCATCTGGAGTGAGGACATATGCACTCAGCTATTGTGAATGTGCAACTGGAAAAATCGAACTTTTGAAACTCAAAGTCCCCTGAGAGAAAATTCCCCTCGTGTGTGCTCTTCTCTTCCACCCAATTATGATTCTGTTGCTGCAAAATCCTATGCGTCTAATAAAGGAATCTACTCAGTGAAAATCTAAGATGTTGTTACTTCCTCTGGCTGTGGGAATCACTATTCTAGGTAAATCGACTTTTCTGCCAACTTGCGAATGAAAATCGAACCCTTTCCCAGCAATTCGATCTACCCATCTAGGTACTACACATCCTTTGAGAATTTTGGCTTGTTGCTCTCTCTGAATAGTGAAATTCACTCCTTTGCTTCTAAGCTTCTCAACTGATCACTTAGTTTTGACACCATGTGAAAATTCCATTTATTCCAACAACTGGAAATTATTTTTCTAATTGTTAATTAATTTAACAATTTATCTACTACAACAATACCAAATAGTTGACACTGCAACTTTCACAAATAAACTGCGAAAGAAAAATAGCGTTGGAAACTGAGAAAATACTAGCACACACACACACACACAATAATTAACACAACTACTTTTGGACAAATGTCCCCTGAAAAACCCAACTAGGGAAAACCGATGCAGCAGCCCAAGGTTTTATTATTATGCAGTAGTGACAGAAAAAATTGAGTACAACTGGATGCCGAAATCTGGCAATCCTAGAGAGAAAAATACTGGTAAAAATCTACTGAGTTATTTCCTCACCCCAAAAGGTAAATCTGGGCTCCGACTACAGCTTCAAGTGAGTCATCCAAATCGGTATGCACAGGCCTGCGTCACCCTTGCAAAGTCTCTTCCCACGCACACCCCAAATCAACTGATCCTATAGCCGTCCTATCTGCCACTGGCTGAGAAACTGTCTCTCTGATGTTAAGGAACTAAAACTCGGCTTCTCACCAGAAAAATTGAATTGCCTCTAGAGGCTTCTGCGTCAGCCTCACTGTGGTTCTTCTGCCTCCTTGTAATGTGCTCTCCGAATTTGGAAAACCTTTCCTCCAGACTCATTGTCCCTGCCCCTCTCTGTCTTTGCTTCCTTACTAAAGCTCGAACTCTTCCGGCACTGCTGGCTCTCCGGAAAATCGAACTCTCCAAGGAAATTGAACCTCACAAGTGTGTGTCCTCCATCTACCTATTGACTTCTTCTTATAATCCTTTGTTGGAGCACCAACAGAAACAATTACAACTTAATCAAGGGCCCAGATTAATTCCATGTCGATCAGTGTGAGTTTATAGATGATTCACACCTTATCTCAATTAATACTGATTAATTAACTAGATTTCCTAAGTTTAGACTTAGGAAATATTTAAGAATCGGCTAATAATCTAATTGAGATACTTCTAAGTGGAATTTCCAAAAACGATTTCTGAGTTACGGAGATCTCGTGTTTTAGCCTCTCCACAAATTTTCGAGACTAGAAAACCTCTGATGCTACAAAAACTAACACTCCCTCTTAGCGAGGAAGGTGTTCTCTCTCAACTCTAGTGTTGCACCTCCTGTCACAACACCCTGTCTTTGTACCACCTTTTTTCACGCTGCTGATCTCTGGCCATTGTGACTGACTGCCACTTCCCAACCACTACGCAACTCTGATGTTGCATCTGTGTTGTTGTTGACACTTCCATACTATTGCAAACTTTGCATTTGTACTGCAACTCCCTCTCACCTGTTGTTGTCGCAGTTGCAACATCTACAATTGAGAAGTATCTGAAATATTGAATTAACTGTGTTCAGTATGATGCATCTGTCTCCTAAGTTCTGACTGTGAATAGCCTTTGTACTGTCACTAAATAATTTGCGTTGCTGCCAACTCTGCATTGAGCGACCTGCTTTACTATCAGCACTGCACTGTGCTCCTCAGTATCTCACTGCTACTAATATGCAAATGTCACTTTGGAATCTGACTACATCTCAGACACTGATCCATCCTGCTACTGAATATTGCCGGCCCCTGTAGCAAGGTAATGATACGTGAGGTGGACTCCTCAACGAACCCTACCCAATCTCTACAATCTCTAGGACTACAGCTCCAAGTCACCCCACCTCTCTCCTGGAGGTATAGATGCAAATATGGAAAACTCTTCCTCTAGCCTGGAGGACAAATTTTCAATCTCCGCAGTTGTTACCGCCTGGTCCTGCTTCTTCGTCTTGTCCTTCTTCCTAAGAGGACACTGCGTACTGTAGTAACCGAATTCACCACATCTGAAGCAATTAACCTTTAACGGGTCCTTCTTCTTCTTCTTCTTCTTCTTCTACTCCCTCTGCCTTGACTGGGACCCTTAGATGTTAGGGCCACATTCTCCTCCTCACTCTTTAGTCCCTTGTTGTTGTTGTCGTTGATGGTACTCTTTTCTAGAGCCCGCCTCAACTCCTTCTGTTGTAGAACAGACCACATCATGTCCCACTTCAGCAAGGTGTCTTTGCCCAATATATTCTGGAAAAATACATGTCAGTCCTCCGAGACAATATTTAGTGCCAATCGTACAAGCTCTGTGGGTTGGGGTGCCTCCCCAACGTTTGCTAGCAGATCTCGGATTTCCTGAATCCCAGTGAGAAAGGCATCTATGCTTTCGCCCTTCTACATCCCGATGCTCCTTGGCTTCTCCTGGAGAAAAATCTTCCGCTACTTGGAAGAACTCTGAAAAAACTCAGAAAGGGCATCCCACATCTCCTTGGTCGTCCCTTTATCTGCCACATGTGATACTAAATGAGCTCTAACTCCATCCAAAATCATCCTCTTTGCCTTTGCCATTTCTTTCTTGTACTCATTCTGTTGATCGGGGTCCTATGGAACAGCTACCACGTTTTATGCATAGGTCTTCATGCCATGTTCATCCAGAAGGAAGGGCATCCTAGCCTTCCAGATGACATAATTAGAGGCTCCCTCCAACCTGTCCTAATCTCTTAACCCTATTGTGGCCATTTCTGAATCTGTCAAAAACTCCCTCTTCCCTCTGTTAAGCTATCGGTTCTGCTATACGCACTCCCTTCTGGAGTGAGGAAATTTGCACTCAACTACTGCTAATGTGCAACTGGAAAAGTTGAACTTCTGAAACTCAAAGTTCCCTGAGAGAAATTTTCCCTCGCGTGTGCTCTTCTCTACCACCAGACGTTTATTTCGCTGCTACAAAATCCTCTACGTCCAACCAAGGAATTTGTTCAGAGAGAGTCAGAGTTGTTGTTGCTCCCTCTGACTGTTGGAATCATTGTTCTGGGAAAATAGACTTTTTTGCCAACCAGCAAACTGAAAATTGAACCCTTGCCCAACAATTCGATCTGTTTGTCTAGGTATTGTGGAGCCTTTGAGAATTTCGGCCTGCTGCTCTCTCTGAATAGTGAAATTCTCTCCTCTGCTTTTGAGCTTCACGGCTGATCACTTGCGCTTTGATACCATGTGAAAATTCCATTTATTGCAGCAATTGGTAATTATTTTTTTTAATTGTTAATTAATTTAACAATTTATCTACTACGGAAAATACCAAATAGTTCACACTACAACCTTCACAAATAAATTGTAGAAGAAAAATAATGTTGGAAACTGAGAAAATATTAACACACAATAATTAACACAATTATTTTTGGACAAATGTCCCCAGAAAAACCCAACTTCAGAAAATCGGTGCAGCAACTGAGGGTTTTATTATTATGTAGCAGTGAGAGAAAAATCTAAGTACAACTGGATGCCGAAATCTGGCAATCCTATAGAGAAAAACACTGGCAAAAATCTAGTGAGGAATTTTCCTCACCCCACACGCAAATTCAGGCTCTGACTGCAGCTTCAAGTGAGCCGTCCAAACTAGTCTGCGCAGGCCTACGTCACCCTTGTGCAGTCCCTTCCCACGCACACTCTAAATCAACTGATCCGATAGTTGTTTTGTCTACCATCAGTTGAGAAACTATCTCTCTACCCTTTTGGACCCTTTCTCGGTCTCTAGAACTGAAACTTGGCTTCTCTCCCAAAAAAATGAACTGCCTCTAGAAGCTTCTGCGCAACCCTTGCGTCAACCTCACTATGGTTCTTTTGCCTCTTTGTAATGTGCTCTCCAGATCTGTAAAACCTTTCCTCCGGACTCATTGTCCCTGCCCCTCTTTGTTGTTTCTTCCTTACTGAAGCTCGAACTCTTCTAGCACTGTTGGCTCTCTAGAAAATCGAACTCTCCAAGGAAATCAAACCCCACAAGTGTGTGTCCTCCATCTACCTGTCGACTTCTTATAACCCTCTGTTGGAGCACCAACGACCATATGATTAGAACTTAATCAAGGGCCCAGATTAATTCCCTGTCAATCCGTGTGAGTTTCTAGATGATTCACACCTTATCTCAGATAATATTGATTAATTAACCAGATTTCCTAAGTTTAGACTTGGGAAATATTTAAAAATTGGCTAATAATCTAATTGAGATACTTCTAGGTGGAATTTCCAAAAATGATTTTTGGATTATGGAGATCTCATGTGTTTTAGCCTCTCCACAAAGTTTCGAGACTAGAACACCTACGATGCTACAAAAACTAACACATTCAGAGCCACACTGCTTCCTGACTTGCGGCACTAGTTTCGATATACTTTGCCTCTATTGTACTTAGTGCGACAGAAGTCTGCTTCATCCTAAACCGGGATATCATATTTGATCCCAAGCTGAAGCAACACCTCGAAGTGTTCTTTGGGTCCTCGGCACTCCTGGCCCAATCTGAATCAGTCTATCCCTACAACCTCACTTCACCACCTGAGACATATCTCAAACCATAACCAACTGTACCACATAGGTACCTCAACACATACTTCGCTGCAACCCAATGTACATGCCTCGGCTCAACCATAAGCTGGCCCAGGGTGTTCACTACAAAGCAAATATATGCCCTAGTGTTAACCAGATACATCAAGGATCCAATCAACTACCTATACATCATGAGATCCACCAAATCTGAATCTGAAGCAGAATCATTCAGCTTCTTCAGATTTTTCGTCATAGGTGTAGCCATGGACTTGCAATCTGTCATGTCGAATATCCTCAAAATCTGAACAATGTACTTTTTCTATCCGAGGAAGATCTCATCTAATCTCCACCACTCCTCCAATCCCAAGAAATAGTGCATCAATCCAAAATCCTTCACCTCAAACTTTGAGGCCAACTCCCTCTTACACCCAACGTGAGCCTCTCTTCCCTAGCAAGGAACAAATCATCAACATGCAACACCAAGATCAAAGGATCGCCATTAACAACCATGAAGTAAAGGTCAGGACTCGCACCACTCTTGGTGAAGCCCAAACTCATCAAGTATCCATTAATCCTAGAATACCATGCCATGGGTGCCTGTTTGAGTCCGTCAAAGCCTTCTTCAATCTACAAACATGGGACTCCTTCCCATGTACTGGAAAACCCTGAGGTTGCTCTATGTACACTTCCTCCTCAATTACACCATTGAGGAATGTGGTCTTTACATCCATTTGATGTATCTTCCAACCCATAACAGAAGCAAGAGAAACAATAGTCCTAAGAGAAGTGTACCTGGCGATTGGTCGAAATGTCTCATCATAGTCCACTACCTCTTTCTGGGAGAGCTCTCTCGCCACAAACCTCACTTTGGACTTCTCGACGTTGCCATCTACTACATGCTTGATCTTATAGATCCACTTGGAATTCACGACTGACTTCCCCTCAAGTCTAGGCACTATCTCCCACACATCATTCTTCATGATGGACTGATACTCCTCCATCATGGCATCCTTCCAAACATGTTGGCTTGTTGCCTCCTCATAACTAGAAGGCTTGGAATCAATCATGAGAATCATCAATGCCATATAGCTCAAGTGCTCCTGTGGTCATTTGCATCCCTAAAAGAACCTCTGGGAGCCGCATGCCGTTCTGCATCCTACAAGGTGTCACAATGCCATGCTAGCCTCAACCTGATCACAACAACATCTCTAGGTAGATCCACTAGCTCTACTGGCTCAACAAATTCCTCCTGATAGTCTTGAAGCATGATCAACTGGAATAGAGGGACTTGTACCTGCATCCTCCAGAGCCTTTGCCCCTAACTATCAATCTCCATGTGGGACTCTCTGGACCTATTGAAGGTTGCGTCCTCATCAAAAGTAACATCCCAACTAACCTCAATCTAACGTGGTCCTGAAATGTAGATCCTGTAGTCCTTCGAAGTCTCACTATATCCCACTAAAGTACTCTTATTTCTAGAAGGTTCTAACTTCTTCCTCTTCTCCTTGGGAACATGAATGTATACTAGACAACCAACGATCCTCAAATGACCGACCTCTGGCTTCACTCCTGTGAATGCCTCCTCAAGAGTCTTGTTCTCCAATATCCGGTGAGGACTCTTGTTCTGAACATAAACAACTATGCTAGATGCCCCTTCCCATAAGAACATAAGTAGATCCTGATCATGAATCATCGCCTTCATTGCTTCCGCAATGGACCTGTTCTTCCTTTCCGCAACCCCATTTTGCTAAGGATTGTAAGGAACTATCCACTCCCTCTTGATCCTTGCCTCCTTGCAAAAATCACTGAAGTCCCTAGAAGTGTACTCTCCTCCATTATCTGACCTCAAAACTTTGATCTTCTTCCCTATCAAGTTCTCTACTTGAGCATTGAATCCCTGGAACTTGCTACAGGCCTCATCCTTGGTCTTAATGAAGTGGATCCAAGTCTTCCAGGAGAAATGAACGTCACATAATACAAGTAGTCACCCAAAGATGGAACTGTAATCGATTCGCATACGTTTGAATGCACTAGATCCAAGATCCCCATGGATCTACCATCACTGCTTAGAAAAGAACCCTTGGCATTCTTGCCAAGTGCACAACCCATACAAACACCATCATGCTCTACTTGAAGCTCTGGAAGACCTATAACCATCTTCCTCAATGTTGGTAAAGCCCTGTAATGTAGGTGAGAAAATATTTGATGCCATAACTCACATAAACTGATACTATTGTGTACCAATTCCTGGGTTGGTTTTCCCGCCAGTCTGTATAGTCCTCCCACTTGAACACCAATCACTTCTGCTGAGTCTATGTTCAAGCCCTTAGGCCATACAAAAACCTGACCATCTACAAATGCAACTATATAACCTCTATCCTCCAATGTTGAGATAAAGAGAAGGTTCTTCTTCAATCCTGGCACAAACAAAACATCTCTCATGTGAAGATAATCTTCGAACTCTAGTTGAAACGATGTAGCCTCAACTCCTTTCACTACATACTTGGTTTTATCCCCAAATTCCACCTACAATGACGAATCTCTCGATCAAATTGGTGAGAGAATCTCGAAAACTAGTCATGTGTCTAGAAGCACCATTGTCCACCAACCAAACATCACTGCCATCTATAATAGTGCCTGTAAGAGAGGAGACAAAGAAATATTCCTTTGACTTCCTTTATGGTGGATGCTCATAATCATCAACAACAACAGTTGCTGATGCATGTTGCTTTCCCTGCCTTTTCTTCTGAGGACACTGGGAGGCATAGTTACCAAAATCATGACAATTGAAGCACCTAATCTTTGACATATCCTTCTTCTTCGGATCTAAAATTGGAGGTAGTCGTTTACCTGTATTCTGTGAAAATTCCCAAATCGAAATTCCTACTGCAGTAACTGATTAAATTTCTTCTACTTGTTAATTTCTGAATCAAGTTATTTACGGTGTTACAGAGTAAATATGAAAATAAAATCTACTGCGACCTTCACAACATAGATTACTGCGGAAATAAAACACTGAGCAGGAAAGATAGAAACACACACAAGTACACCGTTATTTATGGACAAATGTCCCCAGAAAAACCCAATGTGGGAAAACCGGTGCAGCAACTGAGGGTTTTATTGTTATGTAGTAGTTTTCTAAATACAAATCTTTGGATGCCCAAACTAGCAATCCGATACAGAGAATAAACTGGCAAAGAGGTAGTGAGAAAATATCTCACACTGCCACCGGCGATCCCAAACTGACTAGGGCTCTGGATGGCTTGCCCCACGCTGCCTCTGCGCAGCCACTGCGTTTTCATTGTATCACAGCCTCTAGGAACTGCGTCGTCCTTCTAGCTGATCGTTTGCTGACTGGAAACTCGGATCTTTGGCCCTCCGGTCTCACACCCCAGCTTACGACACTAGACCTCGACTGCTCCGCTGCAAAACTACGGATTCCCTCCGAAGCAGTGTGTTGCCTCTACATGGCACTGTGTTGCCTCTCTGGACCTCTCGATGCCTCCTCTGCAGTGCACTCACCGGATCAGGAAAATCTTCCTCCGACCAACTATCCCTGCCCCTCACTACAAGAAATTCACTTGATCACTCTCCTGAAGCTCAGTGTTGCTTCTCTTGAGAATTCGATCTCTAGATCTCTTGCTCTCGCTATCTCGATGTGTTCTCCAAATGCCCATTGAGCTCCTTCTTATAGTCTCTCGTTGACATATCAACAACCAAGATTAAAACATAATCAAAGGCTAAGATTAACTGGGAGTCGATCCTCGTCTTTATCTAGAAGATTCACATTCGACTTAATCAATACACTTTAAATAATCACATTTCCTAAGTTTAGACTTAGGAATACATTAAAAATGATTAATTATTTTAATTAAGCCATCTCTACATGGAATTTCCCAAAACGATTTCTGGGTTTTGGAGAATGCATGTGTCCTATGCTCTAGCCCCTCTGCGAAATCTCGAGGCTAGAGCACATCGATGCTACAAAAATCAACATATTCTTCTTATCAAACTTTCCAAAATTTCGTCTTCCCTTTCATTTCTTTACATGAGTTGCAAGTGCTTGAGTTTCTTCATCCTGAAGTCTTTGCAAGTTGTTCACAGACTTTGGCCTCCTCTTGGACACAATCGGTCCATAGCTTATCAAAGTTAGGCAGATTTTCTCGTGCACAAATTCCCTAAACAAATGTCTCCCATGAGGAAGGAAACCCATTGAGAGTCATTGTAACAAGCTCTATATCATCAATGGTATCTCCATTGGCTCTAAGCTCATCTTTCAACTGGGAGAATCTCATAAGATAAGAGAACAAAATCTGATCTAGACATCATGACACTAGAGTCGATGCCTCAAGGTTAGCTTCCTGCTAGTGTTGCTACTCTCATACAATCCCGCCAAAGCATCATATACTTCTTTGGCAATCTTCAACTCAGTGACATGTGGAATCAAATGGTCTTTGATGGAATCTATTAAGATTCTCTTTGCCTTGACTTCATTTTTATTATACTTGGTTTTCTCCTCATCTCCCTCTAGTTCTAGAATGACTTCCTTCACATGACCCTGAAGAACATTTTCTTCCAAAAAAAACGTATCCTGGTATTCCAAGATCTGAAATTGGTGGCACCATCCAACCTTTGTTCAACTCTGAGACTTGGCACCATTTTGACAAGAGATCAAAAACCAATCAAGTTGTTGAATACTGTCTCTTATGCTGACTTCAATGTCGACGCTTTTAACAAAGCTCTGATACCTTGTTGAAATACTAAAATAAGTAAAATAGAAGACAATTTTCTGCTAAATAATTACTTCCTAATGATTTTTTACACAATATTTTATGCCACTACTATTGTTGAATAATTATACTCTGAAAATATCAATAGTAAATGCAGCAGAAACAATAAAGATCACAGAAAGACAACCATGCACAATAAAGACAATAATTTTACCCTAGGAAACCCAACCTTGGGAGAAAACCCAATAACTTTTCTTAGGAGAAATTATTCTCCAGCAAGGTTTACAAATCAGCAATTTGTCTAGAAATTTGTGCCAATATCCAAATCAAAATACCAGTCAAACCTGGTCAAAATATCAGCAAGTCAACACTGGTCAAAGCAACCAAAATAACCAAAAGTCAACACTGGTCAAATAGTCAATTCCTGCAGTCAACTTGGCCTGGTCAACTTCGACCTTGCAGTCAAACCCTCACATGCAGCCTATGGCCAGTCAAACTATGATCAAATCTACACATGTGAATCAATACAGCTGCAGTCAACTCTTGGTCAAACAATCTGATCAACTCTCAATCAAGCAGCTCGGTCAACAGTACTCAAACTCGGCCCTCGTTCACACATGCGACTATCCAAGAGAGATAAAAAATAATGATGAAGAAAGATGAAGACTTGCTCTTGCTTGATGGTGAAATGAGAAGTCACATCAACTTATTTATACATGTCAAGGGGGGTGACAACCCAAGGGACACATCCCTTCACTGGTTGGCCGACTTGTAGACATGCAGCAATACCTCCTCATGCTACACAAATATCAACAATAACCTACAGTGTGACAAGACATGCATAGTTTAGAATGTTTATGGACATTTACTATATATTCAGAAATCAGTTATTTTTTATTTCCCTGTGTGATATATTTGTTAAGCTGCATGTGAAGTCAGTTACTTTGTCAAACAACATCTGAAGAAAATTATGTGACAAGTTGTATATGTTAAGTTTGTTATTTATTCAACTAAATATCTATTACTAACTTCAGTTCCGAATTTTCTCACAGATTCATATTCTTGGGTAATAATAAGATAGCTTCCAACTCACAAGTTTTGCATAGATATACATACGCAGTTTTGAGAGTCAGCGTGTGTTCTCTTCTGTGATGCCTTAATTTGATTGCTTCCCTAGTGTGCTCATATAAGTTTGCTATCTGAGTTTTGCAATAGTCCTGAATCTTGGTCTTTCAGAGTCCCCAACAACCAGGTTCTTTCTATGTATGTAATATTCCTAATTAGCTGACTGCTAATTAGAATATTATTTTTTATTAATTTTATATTTTGCTTAAGTTTTGGCTGGAAAAGATGTGGGCTTGGGGACCCACAAATGTAACTTAAGAAAATATAGGGGGTTGACATTAGCTTAAGGAAAAATTGTGGCTTTAGTGGCAGCGTGGGCCCAATGAGAAGGGACTGCACAGCATGTGTGGGACAGCGCAGTCATTGGCTCAAGAGGAAGCAGCGCACCACAAGGTGGGGCCCAAGGGAACATTGGGCAGCCTTGAACAAAAAAGAATCATGCAGCCTCATTTTGTCATTCATTCATCATTCTCAGCATTTGTCTTTTGACATAGCACGCTTGAGCAAGTGCCAAGTCTGCAAGTGTTGTTGAGCACACGGGTGTCTTCGAGCAGAGATCCCAGCCTTTGCTTCAGGGGACTTCGAGTGCCTACCCAAAGGAGATTTCACTTTGATCAATCCAGTTTGGCAGCTGTGAGCTTCACCCACAGCGTGATACCATCAGGAGCAGCGCAGTGACTGTGGAGTATTGAGAGAGGGGCACTCCGGGAGCTGAGGAGTGTGAGGAGTTTGGAGCAGGGATTTGGTGGGGAGGCTAAGAGCTTCCTAACAAGGATTTTAGAGGCATTTTGGGAGCCTTCTGCAGCCAAATTTCCAGAAGAACGGAATCATCCAGCAGTGCAGAGAGCCAAGCCCAAGAGGGCCAATTTCCAAGGTCCAGCATTTGACAAACCCTTCGCGGGTTATTGTGGGTTTCATGAGCAGAGGTCAGGGTTAAAAGCCCGGAATTTTTTGAGCAATGTAGCAGGCCATAGCAGCATTTCTTCGGGAGCAGCAGCAGCGTCCCGGCTAGGGACAGCGCAGAGCTACAACGACGCAGTGTACATTTTTGGGGCAGATTTTAGGCGTGTTTCAGAGGCTATCTTCAGCTTGCCTTCAGCAAGCCCAGGTGCCTTCATTCCAACACCTCTATTGTACACATTTTCCAGATATTAATAAAATGGCTTAGCTGAATTTTATGGCTCCAATAGTATTTTAATGACATGTTTGTTTTTGTTGTTTGCTTTACGTCTTGTTCCCTGTTATTTCTGTAATTTACCATTAGGAATATTACAATGGTATCAGAGCTCGTAGACTTGGCTCAGTTTGTGGAGAGCAGCGCAGTCTACGTCACCGGAAGACAAGCAGAACGTTACTTACAGGAGACAAAGGTACAGGAGTAGAGAAAGACAATCCAAGCGGAGTTCCAAGTGGGAGAAGGATTCGACACCTCACAGCACCAGGCATCACAAAACCCAAATATTCCTACAATGCCTTATACACCTCCATGATCTACTATACCCACATTCCTAGCCTCAGGAGGAGGAGGACCACAGGAGCAGTAGGAGACTCCCTACGGAGAGTACTTCATATAGTACCAATCTTATGGCCCAGAGTTTGGGAGGGCCATCACTTTCAAAAACTTCTGCTAACTGAAAGGCAACAACAAACCCAGGGGACAGACTGGAGGAGGCTACACGCAGGGGAATTACTTGCAGCATACCGTGGGAAGACTATTCCTCCCAATTTTTTACAGCTCTTCAAAGAGCACAGCCAAGGCATGGGTGGAGAAGTTGGATGTTTACTTCTAGTTGAACCAAATGACTGAAGCAGAGGCAATCAAGGTTGCCACAGTGCATCTGGAGGGAGAAGCTCATGATTGATGATTCCATGGGTTGATCACGTTGGATCACGCAGGGGTAACAATGTATGATGACTTCACCAGGAGGGTGCTTGGGAGGTTTGAGAGGAAGGACCCGGAGGAGTATTTCGAGGAGCTGACTAAGCTCAAGTAGACCAGGAACGCAGAGGTATACATTTTGAAGTTCCTAAGACTATCAGTGATGGTTCCAGAACTATCTGAGTCCAGGAGGATCTACATGTTTGTTGAGGGAATGGCAGAACCATTACCGGGTTTAGTGAGGTCCAACGGACCTACTACGCTACAGGACGCAGTGGGGAGGGCTAGAGATTTGCAGGATGCCATATGCTAGAACGCCACTGCCCAACAGACCGGGGTTCCAACAAAAAGGAAGACACATGAGGGCTCCACCCCCGAGAGGCAACCAAGGACAGGGACAACTAAATGATGAGACTAGGAGGGATCTTCAAAGGAAGAAACTCTGCTTTACTTGCCAGGTTCCATGGGAACCAGGCCACAGGTGTGCAGCAGGAAAGGCACACTACATAGAGGTCTTCTCAGACAGTGATGGAGATGAGGAGACATACTTTGAGATGGGAGGAGAGGACAGCCCAGCACCCCAGGAGGGAGGGCCTCCACCTCCACCCCCACCAGCAGCAAGAGGAGTTGCGTTTGCACCTTCACGAGGGGTCCTCGCATCACTGCTTGGGGTACCCAAGTATTTGACTTTGAGGATCAAAGGGGACAGTGCAGGGGTAGCGTGTCTCGGTGTTAGTGGACAGTGGAGCCACTCACAACTTCATTGATGCTCAGATGGTGCATAAGAGGGGCAACACTACAGAGGGGTTCGAGGGATTTTCAATTCTGGTGCCAAGAGACAGGACCATGCAATGCACACGCTATGTCCCAACTCTGACTGTGACCATGGGGAATTACTCCATGACTGACCACTTCTTCGTGGTTGACATTCCAGACACCAACGTAGTGTTGGGGGTCCAGTGGCTCTATGCACTTGGCAAAGTCACCACTGATTGGAAAAGATTGGAGATGGATTTTTTGGATACTAATGGGAAACCAGTGTTGCTAAGAGGCATGCACTCTTATCCACCACAGAAAATCTCGGGTCATAGGATGGAGGCTGACTTAAGGCGTGAGGACAAAGAGTGGGTCGTGGAATTGAGGATCTTTGAGGCTGGGGGTGTGACCAAGCCACCACATCCAGAGATTCGGGCTATCCTTGACAGGTACCCAGTAGTATTTGGAGACATACCACCCGGCCAGCCACTTGACTGAGGATTTGAGCACACCATTGAGCTAGAGCATGAGGTCCAAGCAGTGATCACTACTCCTTATAGGCATCCTAAGGCCTACAGGGATGAGATAGAGAGGGTTATCCATGAGCTCTTAGCATTGGGGCATATCAAGCCCAGTTCTAGCCCTTTCGCTTCTTCAGTTGTCCTGGTGAAGAAGAAGAATGGATCGTTGCGGATGTGCATCAATTACAAGGCCCAAAACAAAAAAACCATGAAGAACCACTACCCCATCCCATGGATTGACAAGTTGATGGATGAGTTGAGGGGAGCTAAGTTCTTCTCGAAGATTGATCTGCAGTCTGGGTACCACAAACAGCATTTAGGTGCCATTATGGGCACTATGAGTTTTTGGTGATGCCCTTTGAGCTAACCAATGCTCTGACCACCTTTCAGTCCTACATGAACCACATATTTCGTGGCCAGTTGAGGAAGTTTGCGCTGGTATTTTTCGATGACATATTGATCTATAGCCGAACTTGGGAGGAGCATTTGCAGCACGTAGCGACAGTACTGCGTATCCTGGAGGAGCGGCAATTTTACGCAAAATTGTCCAAGTGTGAGTTTGGGTTGACCGAGATGCTCTATCTGGGGCATATCATTGGTGTTGATGGAGTAAGGGTGCACGAAGAGAAGATCAGGGCCATCTGGGATTGGTCAGAGCCCAAGAATGTGACAGAGCTTTGGGGTTTTGTGGGCATTTGCACCTACTATCGGAAGTTCGTGAAGGGCTTCTCACAGCTAGCAATAACCCTTACAGACTTGACCACCACAGCGTAGGAGGCTTTTGAGCCCCTCAAACATGTGATGAGCAATTGTCTGATACTGGCACTTCCTGACTTCACACAGCGTTTTGTTTTGGAGTGTGATGCACTTCCAGAGTGAGTGGGGGGTCATTTGATGTGGAGGGCACCATTTAGGGTGGGAGAGGTAGCATACAAGTTGGAGCTAACCCCGGGGAGTCGGGTGCACAATATTTTTCGCGTATCTTGCCTAAAGAAGGCCTAGCAGGCTACAACAACTATTGAGTTACCCCCTATGGATGATAAGGGGCATTTAGTGCAACAGCCGAAGGCCGTTTTGGATACGAGGGAAAGGCAACTGAGGAATAGGGTGGTCAAGGAATTCTTGATTCGATGGAGGAACTTAACAGATGAGGATGCCACTTGGGAAGGGGAGAAAATCCTCCAGGACCAGCACCCATCACTGCAATTGCTTAAGGACAAGCAACATCTTGGCAGGGAGGACTGTAATATTCATAATTAGTTGAGTGCAAATTAGAATATTAATTTTTGTTAATTTTATATTTTTCTTAAGTTTTGGTTGGAAAAGATGTGGGCTTAGGGACCCACAAATGTAACTTAAGAAACTATGGGTGGTTGACATTAGCTTAAGGAAAAATTGTGGCTTTAGTGGGAGCATGGGCCCAATGAGAAGGCACTGCACAACATGTGTGGGACAACACAGTCATTGGCTCAAGAGGAGGCAGTGCAGCACAAGGTGGAGCCCAAGGGAACATTGGGCAGCCTTGGACAAAAAGGAATCTTGCAGCCTCATATTGTCATTCATTCATCATTCTCAGAATTTGTCTTTCGACATAGCACGCTTGAGCAAGTGCCAAGTCTATAAGTGTTGTTGAGCACATGGGTGTCTTAGAGCAGAGATCCTAGCCTTTGCTTTGGGGGACTTCGAGTGCCTTCCCAAGGAAGGAGATTTCACCTTGGTCGATTCAGTTTAGCAACTGTGTGCTACTTCACCCACAGCATGATACCATCAGGAGCAGCGCAGTGACTGCGCAATATTGAGAGAGGGACACTCCGGGAGCTGAGTGTGAGGAGTTTGGAGCAGGGATTTGGTGGGGAGGCCAAGAGCTTCCTAACAGGGATTTTAGAGACATTTTGGGAGCCTTCTGCAGCAGAATTTCCAGAAGAACAGAATCATCCAGCAGCGCAGAGAGCCAAGCCCAAGAGGACCAATTTCCGGGGTCCAACATTTGACAAACCCTTCGAGGGTTATTGTGTGTTTCATGAGCAGAGGCCGGGGTTAAAAGCCCAGAATTTTCTAAGCAGTCTAGCAGGCCCTAGCAGCATTTCTTCAGGAGCAGCAGCAGCATCCTGGCTAAGGACAGCGCAGACCTACAGCCACGCAGTGCACATTTTTGGGGCCTATTTTAGGTGTGTTTCAGAGGTTATCTTCAGCTTGCCTTGAGCAAGTCCAGGTGCCTTCAATCCAGCACCTCTATTGTACACATTTTTTGGATATTAATAAAATGGCTCAGCGGAATTTTATGGCTGCAATGGTGTTTTAATGACATGTTTGTTTGTGGTGTTTTCTTTACGTCTTGTTGCTTGTTATTGCTGTAATTTACCATTAGGAATATTACAATGTACGATTTTTTACATAGTCCAACTCTACACCAAATAAAGTAATACATTTTTGCAAGTTTTCAAATACTTTTCTATTGGGGATTCTCCATTCCAACATGTTCCCCAATGTACAACCTTGTCTCCAGCCCCTCATTGCAACATGTTCCTTAATGTGCAACCTTGTATCTAGCACTTTGTCAACACATTCCTCAACAAGCAGCTTCGTCTCCGACTAATTCCTCATTGTGCACCCCTATTTGCACTCAGTTTTGAGGACAGGTAGAGAGATAGAGGATGGGTTTCAGGGACAACGAGAAGATACCCAAAATTTTCTCAAGGATGGCAAAATGATTCTAAATATTGAAACTTTAAAATTATGTGTGTGTGTGTGTGTGTCAATTGAGTTTATCTTAGGTGGTTCGGAGGAATGATTGGGATCCTCCCCGCCCAAGTTCATTTCCGCAAGTGACATAATGAGCTTTCATGTAATGGCTTCGAGCCCTGTTTTTAAGAATGAATAGTCCCTCAATGATAGGAACATGTATATTCTTCATATGGAATATAAAAGTATTTTCCACGTGTGTCTTCACCCCTGTGGGCATCACTCGATGTAATGAGTGTTATTTGGACAATTCAAAATCATGAGAAATTTGGTCAATTGAGACTAATACTCATGGATATGGTCATAGTTTAATGACTTACACTACATAGTTAATCACAAAGATGATATCTAATGTGGTGCACTACAAAAGCCCCTAAATTAAATGTGAAGAGTGAAGAGAGCTCTAACTGAATAGTTCATATGGCATAATACTTGCTAAGGTTTTGCAAATTGGGTAGCAAGCTAAGTGGGCTTGATTGTGGGGAAAACTCCACAGTTAATGCTTGGGCAAGAAGTCTTGGGATGGGTGACCTCACGAGAAGTCTTAGTTACTGGGTGCAAGCCCCGAAAGTGATGATTGATGCTATGCAATTTATTTCACTAATATCAATCCCACTTCTTCACACTTGTGAGCATCCCCTGATGCAATAAGCGCTTTGTGGACTATTAAAAATCATGAGAAATTTGATCAGTTGAGACTAATACTCATGGATATGGTCATATTTTAATGACTTAATCTATGAAGTTAACCCCAAAAATGATATCTAATATGTTGTACTGCGAAAGCCTCTCAATTAAATGAAAAGAGTGAAGGGAGCTCCAACTGAATGGTTCATATTGCATAATACTTGATAAGGTTTTTCAATTATGGTAGCAAGCTAAGTGGGCCTGATTGTAGGAAAACTCCACAGTTAAGTGTGCTTGAACAAGAGGAGTCTTGGGATGGGTGACCTCTCGAGAATTCCTAGTTACTGAGTGCAAGCTACGAAGGTGATGATTGATGCTATGCGATTTATTTTGCTAGTATCAATCCTACTTCTTTAACCCTGTGAGCATCACCCAATGCAATGAGTGCTATATGGACTATTCAAAATCATGAGAAATTTGGTCAGTCGAGACTAATACTCATGGATATGGTCATAGATTAATGACTTACTCTATGTTGTTAATCAAAAAAATGATATCTAATATGTTGCACTACAAACCCCCCTCAATTAAATGTCTCTTTTGCAAAAGAACCACCCTTCATATTACAATCACATGTAATTCCCTATCTATATTACTCCCTTGACTATCGAGTCTACTTCTAAAGCCTCCTTTTCAAAACCCCTATTTTGCATCGAGTTTCCAAGATGGGAAGAGGGATAGAGGATTGATTTTAGGGACAGCTAGAAGGTACCCCAAGTTTTCTTAGGAATGGATAAAATTTTATATATATAATCAAAAGACTTCACATCTTCACTTAAATTTTCTATATTTGACTAATAAAAATTAAAGAAAGGTAATGGAACTTTATAGAAAGATGCAAATGGTTTTATTTGGAATATTCAAAGCATATGCTAATGCTAATTTTTTCAAAGTCTAATGTAAATGCTTTTCTGCATGGTTACCCAACAACAAATGAAATTAACCCATAAGTGACAATGGAGATCTTATTTCAATTCTCTAACCACCCACAACAACCTTTAATTCCCTTTCCAATGTATTGTTTCTCAAAAGGTTACTAGTGATAACTACACTACACGATTGCAAACAACAAAGGGTAGCCTAAAAAATGTAAGTCATAGAGGAGGCCAACAGATGTGGGATCTATTTTCATTTGTACTTAACGTGTGAAAATTTCTGAGCACGGAAATCCTACTGCTAAATATTGATTTACTTCTCTTACTTGTTTTTACTATACACAAGTTATTTAACTGAAAATATTCAAAAAAACATCGAAGTAAACACAACTAGCAGCCTACACAAATACAGATCATTTACTGAACATCACGCACATATGACAAAGGACACAGAATTTTCGGACAAACGTCCCCGGAAAAACCCAATGCGGGAAAACCAGTGCAGCAGTTCTAAGGGTTTTTTATTATTAAGCAACAGTATTTTGAATACATCTAGGGTGCCATAATATGGCTCAATCCTGCAAGTCTCCACTGATCTGGATGAGCCACTGGTGAAAACCCAGCTAGCTCTGCGCAGTCTCTATACTGCCACTGCGTAAGGCTGTGTGCCCCTGGCTGAGGGACTGCATCACCCTAGCTCTGCGTTGATTAGCTTCTCCCGGATTATGGTTTCAGCCCTGCTGGCTTAGAAACCCTAGTCTCCAGTGAATTTCGGACTTTTCCCTGGAAGTTTTGCATTGCCCCTGCGTGACCCCTATGTGGGTCTGCGTCACCCTCTCTAGGGACTGCGTCACACCCTCTGATGGTTGCGATGCCTCCACTACGTCTCTGCTGCCCTTGCTCTGCGTTGTACTCTTGGTCCTCCGACCAATCAGTACATCCGCCCCTCACTGTGAAATTTTCAATCTGAAAATGCTACTACAATGATTGATTTAATTCGCCTACTTATTTATAATAATTTATTTACAGATGCTTTAATAAATTTTGAAATAAATACAGTTGCAGCATTCACTTTAATCTTAAAGAAGAAGAACAAATAGAACAAGTATAACACAATAGAAACAACCACATGAACACAGTTATTTTTGGACAATTGTCCCCGGAAAAAACCCAATGTTGGAAAACCTGTGCAGCAGATGAGGGTTTATATTAATCTTCAGCAGTGAAAATATCGTTTACAGAATATATGACGACCAGATATTTAGCATACAACTGAGATGAATTTTCCGAACACCTCAGAAGAATTCCCGACACACGGTAGGCACTTCTCCTCCCTCTGCGTCACTCTGTGTGGCCCCTCTACGCAATCACTGCGCTTGACTACGTCACTCTGCGTGGAGGGCCAGCGCTGCTGCTCAGCACTTCCTCCTCTGTGTCTTCTGCCTTCCTTCTCTTCGTCTTCGTTGACCTCTCCCTCCTCTTGTCTTTGCAACCCAACCTCTACATCCTCACCCTCTGAAATCGAATTTGCTTACTTCATAATCAATTTCCTTTGGGTATTGAGAATGTGTCCAGCTTTGTTAATTTTGGACAACTAGGTCCAAACTCCATGTTCTGATGCTCAGATGAAGATCCCAATATTTTTATTGGACTACTCTTTCGGAGAGGTGCAAGATCGACTAACGATCATCTTGATCTGATGAGCAGAACATTTATTTTGAATTTATTCAAAATATGTGCAGGTCGGCCTTAACGTTTTGTGCCCCAACAGTTGTGTCACACACCCTCATTGATGGATATAAATTGGTCACCGTTGGAGGACATTTTCACTCATCTCATTCTCACACATTTCTCTCTCCTCATCTGATTGGTTCGATGACCTTGGAGGCTCTTCTCTCCACACGTGGGAAAGTTCCAGCAGCAGCACATTTCTGATTTCAATCTAGGGTTTCTGCAGCAAACTTTGACCAACGTTGACTTTGGTCAACGCAAGGACAAACAGATCTGAAACTCTCCCAAAAGTTCGATTTTCAAAATCCGCACTTTTTGGCACTATTCCTGAGGCTAGATGTTGAGTTTGACTTTTCTACGTTGACCTAGCTGTTGTTGCTGCTATTTGCATTGACCATTGACTGACAGCATTGACTTTTGGGTTGACCGTTGACTTTGACCGTTTGGTTATCCTAGAGGGTTGTGTGACATTGCTGGTACGCTGACCATATTGAGACTTTGTTGGTTGAAGCATCCTGTTGACCGTCGTAACGCACCAACACACATATATTTCTTGCTTGTCTTTTGTCGATCTACTGGTATGTTCTATCAGCATTTTATTTTATTGTTTGTGTGATTGTTGTCTGATATTGGGAGTAAAAGTAAAGTTGCATCAAGCATAGAACATCTACAAAAATTTACATGGGATCAGAGCTGAGGTGAAGACAAAGCCCTAGTTTGTACCAATCACCGAAGAAGAGGATGGGTTCCTCAAACTACAATGGCTTTAAGGCTGATGACAAATTGACTAGGAAGGATGACTTCCATGCTTGGAAGATGACATTGGATCTTAATTTGGAAAACCAAGATGTCATGGACTATGTGCAAGGTAAAATCCAAGAGCCTCCATCCACTGCAACTGCTGCTACAAAAACAAAGTATAAGAAGGGGGAGATCAAAGCGAAACTGATGATCAGGGACTCAATTCACAAGAGTCTAGTTGCCTACATCTCTGAGCTGGGCACAACCAAGGAGATGTATGATAAGTTGGTGCACATGTTCAAGGCCAACAATGTGAATCAAGTGCTATTATTCAAGAATCAATTGAAGAATCTGAAGAAAGGCAGGGATGAGTCTGTTCAATCATATTTTCTAAAGCTGATCGAGATCAAGAATAATCTACTGGCTATTTGGGAGACAATAGCTGATCGAGAGATGGTACTCACCGCACTTGGAGGTCTCTCATCCAAATGGCATGTGTTCAACACTACCATTCTCAATAACAATCTGATACCTAACTTTGACGAAGTACTATCGAGATGCGTACAAGAAGAGACAAGAATGAAGGAGTATGAAAATGAAAGAAATGTTGCCTTCGCTGCTCATTCTAGAAAGAAGAACTTTGGTGGTCCAAGGAACAAAGGAAGAGCAGGGGCCCAAGGAAAGAAAGGCAAGTGCTACACTTGTCACAAGCCAGGTCACTATGCTAGATAATTCCCTTTCAAGAAGGATTCTCCCGATGATGATGACAACAACAACAACTGGAGGAATGGCAATCAAAGGAACAACAGGTTCAAGGGGAAGAGGAAGGTTCCCTCCGGCGGAAATAGTCAACCTTTCAAAAGGTCGAGAAATTTCAAGTATGAGGAATCAAATGTTGTTGATAAAAGTGAGAAGGATACTAATCTGGAAATTATCCTTGGAGATAATGCCACATATCCCGTGAAAGGGACAGGGACTGTGACCCTCCACTTGTCTTAAGGTCAAGTCCTTCACTTGCAAGAGGTACTTTATGTACCTGATTTGAAGAAGAACCTTGTGTCTATATCGGCCATGGAAGACAAAGGTTTCAATATGGCATTCATTGATGGGAAGGTGCGTATCTGGAAGAGGAACTTCAAGGAAGTATCATGATTGGTTTTAGAGTTGATACACTCTACCAAGTTGGAGGAAGTCCATTGGAAGCGAAGACGTGTGATACTATCCGACAGACTGAACTATGGCACCGGAGGTTTGAACACCTTCACTACAAGGCCCTTCCCAAAGCAAGGAAGGTGGTGATGGGGATGCCCGAGTTCTCAAATAATCATGAAGGTGTATGTCAAGGTTGTGCCGAAGGAAAACATACAAGGGGACCTTTTCCCTCAAGTATCACAAAGACATCTGATGTCTTGCAATTGATACATTATGATCTGTTTGGGATGCTGCCCGTGACATCCTTGGGAGGATGTTCTTATTATATGACATTCATAGATGACTTCTCTTGCAAAACATGGATATACTTCTTGAAGAAGAAGGATGAGGTTTTCATGTGGCTTCGTACCTTCAAAGCCTTGGTGGAAAATCTGATAGGGAAGAAGATCAAGATATTGAAGACTGATAATGGCACTGAATATGTGACGAACGAGTTCAAGAACTTTTGCAGAGAAGCTGGCATCAAGAGGGAGACCACAATTGTCTATACTCCTGAACAGAATGGCGTTGTTGAACGAAAGAACAGGACCATTGTGGAAGCTGCCCATGCCATGCTATCTGACCAAGGTCTACCGAAGTTTCTGTGGGGAGAAGCTGCAAACACTGTTGTGTACATACAAAACCGATGCCCGCATTCCACTCTAGACTCCAAAACTCCCGAAAAGGTTTTCTCTGGTAAGAAACCTAACGTCTCACATTTTAGAGTTTTTGGATGTCCTGTTTATTTTCATGTGCCAAAAGAGAAAAGGAGCAAGTTGGATGCTTCTGAGAAGAAGGGAATGTTTGTGGGCTACCGCGAAACTTCGAAGGCCTATAGAGTCTATGTGCTTGGTCAAAGGGAAGTGGAGATATGCCACGATGTCACCTTTGACGAAAATGCTTCCCTGACGAAAGTAGTCAATCTTCCGAGATCTGAGGAAGATCATGGCGCAAGGCCTAGAAATCAAGAAGAACCGAAGGATGAGACGATGCCTGATGTTGAAGGACCGATGGACCCAACTGATACACCTCCTTCGATAGGGAAGAGACCATCATGGCTCAGGGACACTCTCGAGGATGCCAAGGGACATATGGCCCCAAGGGGGACATTCCATGAAAGCAAGAAGCCGAATAGATACCAAGGGTATCTAGCAGCCATGAGTACTATTGTACAATCTGAGCCTGGATCTTTTGAGGAAGTCGTAAAGCATCAAGTCTAGAAGGATGCTATGCACGAAGAGTATGAGTCCATAATGAAGAATGATGTCTGGGATGTGGTTCCAAGACCAGAGGACAAACCAGTTGTCACCTCGAAATGGCTCTACAAGATCAAGCATGGATCTGATGGAAATGCTGAAAAGTTCAAGGCAAGATTCGTTGCTCGTGGCTTCTCTTAAAAAGAAGGCATAGACTATGATGACATATTTGCACCTGTGGCCCGATATACCACCATCCGATCTATCATAGCCCTTGCTGCTACGCAAGGATGGAGTCTTCATCAGATGGATGTGAAGACTGCAGTTATGCATGGTGTGATAAAGGAAGAGGTGCATGTGGAGCAACCTCTGGGGTTCGAAGTCCAGGATCAAGACACCCATGTCTGCAGGTTGAAGAAAGCCCTCTATGGGTTGAAGCAAGCACCCAGAGCTTGGTACGAGAGGATAGATAGCTACCTGATGAAGTTGGGCTTCACTCGTAGTAATGTTGATCAAAACCTTTACTTCAAGGTTGATAGAGAAAAGCCTCTCATTCTGGTGTTGTATGTGGATGACCTCTTCCTGACAGGTAATGACCCTCCCATTCATCAGTGCAAGAGGGAGCTCACTGTTGAGTTCGAAATGAAGGACCTAGGACTAATGCATTACTTCCTAGGCCTGGAGGTCTGGCAGAGACCTGGCGAGATTTTCCTTTCTCATGGAAAATACATTGTGAAGCTTCTACAAAGATTTGGTATGGTGGACTGTAAGTCTGTGTCGACGCCGATGGAGCTCAACTTCAAGAAGTTGAGTGGCAGTGCCACTGGGCCCATGCTAGCAAATCCTACTGAGTATCGTCAACTCGTAGGGGCCCTGATGTTCTTAGTGAACACCCATCCAGACGTATGTTTTGGAGTGAACACTTTGAGTCAACATATGGTTGAGCCTCATCACATTCACTGGGCTGGTGCCAAGAATCTGTTGAGATATCTTCGGGGCACGATAAAACATGGGCTAAGATACACTGTCAGGAGCGTGACACTCCATGGATATATTGATGTCGATTGGGCTGGCAGTGTGGTGGATGGTAAGAGCACATCGGGATGCTACTTCACACTTGGTTCTGCTTCGATATCATGGATCAGCAGGAAGCAGAAGTAGGTGGCTTTGAGCACCGCAGAGGCCGAATACATTGTAGCGAGTATGGCCTGCTGTGAACCAGTTTGGTTGCGAAAGCTCTTCAGTGAGATGTGCGGGCATGTGCTAGATACCACCGTGATACTCTATGATAACCAGTATGGGATTCGATTGTCCGAGAATCCGGTGTTCCATGATCGATCCAAGCATATTGATATCAGGTACCACTTTATCCGGGATATGGTACAGCGAGGCGCCGTAAGGCTCGATCATATAGGAACTGATGAGCAGGTCGCGGATATTCTCAAAAAGCCCCTGGGGAAGGTCAAGTTCCTAACCTTTCGTAAGAGTCTTGGTATCGTGGAACAACCCTATGCTGAGGGTCCTGTCAGACAATGAGCTCTGGGAGCTCTGGGGGGCTTTGGGGATAGCTTCTCGAAGCTATAAGCAACCACAGGGCTAGGCTTGTCGAACCTTGTTGGTGTGCTTCTACCCCACCGTTGTGATGATTGAGTTGGTTCACCTCTCATTATCTGTGCCCCGTATGCATCCTACCCATTGAGTTCAGGGCTCATGGGAAGTACCTCTCATTTGGCCAATGAGGTGGGAAAAGCTAGAGACTAGTAGCAAAGACTGATGGACGCATCAGAGATTGCCGTACTCTCTATCTAGGATGGCACGATCCAACCACTTGATCTGGGATCAAGTTTAGTGAGGTCTGGGACCTCTGCCTAACTTCGGGTCAGATGAACCAACTTCGGGTTGGTTGGAGACTCTTTGTGAGTCTGATAGAGGTTTCGAACCTCTGGACTGATTATGTCAGTCGGGGGATGATGTCTTTGTGACTGACCCACTTCTGTTCTGAAATAAAGAGGCCAGCAAAGCAAGTTACGGCGAGATGACGCACGATGTTTGATTGCACAAGTGGATGGAGTTCTCCCTAGTTGAGAGGGAGTGTTAATTTTGGACAACTAGGTCCAAACTCCATGTTGTGATGCTCAGATGAAGATACCAATATTTTTATTGGATTCCTCTTTCGGAGAGGTGCAAGATTGATCTAAAGATCATCTTGATACGATGAGCAGAACATTTATTTTGAATTTATTCAAGATATGTGCATGTCGACCTTAAGGTTTTGTGCCCCAGTAGTTGTGTCACACACCCTCACTGATGGATATATATTGGTCAACGTTGGAGGACATTTTCACTCATCTCATCCTCACACATTTCTCTCTCCTCATCTGATTGGTTCAATGACCTTGGAGGCTCTTCTCTCCACACGTGGGAAAGTTCCAGCAGCAGCACATTTCTGATTTCGGTCTAGGGTTTTTGTAGCAAACTTTGACCAGCATTGAATTTGGTCAACGCAAGGTCAAATGGACCTGAAACTCTCCCAAAAGTTCGATTTTCCAAATCCGCATTTTTTGGCACTATTCCCGAGGCTAGACATTGACTTTGACTTTTCTGTGTTGACCTAGCTTCTGCTGCTATTTGCGTTGACCGTTGACTGACAACGTTGACTTTTGGGTTGACTTTTGAGTTGACCGGTTGGCTGTCCTAGAGGGTTGTGTGAAAATGCTAGTTGGTTGACCATATTGAGACTTTGCTGGTTGAAGCATATTGTTCACTGCTGTAACGCACCAACACATATATATTTCTGGCTTGTCTTCTGTCAATCTACTGCTGTGTTCTATCAGCGTTTTACTTTATTGTTTATGTGATTGTTGTCTGATATTGGGAGTAAAAGTAAAGTTGCAGCAGGCATAGAACATCTACAAAAATTTACAGGTTTACTTTCCAAATGACCCTCAAGTCTTCTCTTATAGTCTTCTTGTTGATGAATCAACGGCTTAGATTATATCCTTAATCAATGGCTCAAATTAAAAGATGACTTGATCTTCATTTTCTAGAAGGTTCACACTCTGTTTTATTAATACCCTTTAATTATTTAATTTTCCTAAGTTTAGACTTAGGGGTCACTTTCAAATAATTAGTTATTTTAATAAAGCATGATCCGAGTGGAATTTCCACAAACGATTTCTGGGTTATCTAGAATACTGATGTCCAAGCCTCTTCCCAAAATATGAGACTTGGAACACTTTCCAATGCTACAAAATCAACACTACCTCTTAGCAAGGAAAGTGTTTCAGCAAGGTACCAACTGTATCTACTCTGACCTAAAGCATCTGCTATGTTGTTGATGCCTTGGCTACTTCCCCTCATCTCTGCATTGTTGCCCTCTGTATTGCTACCTGTAACACCACCTCTGCCACTGCCTCATCCATATTGCAACTCCCTCTGAATCTAAAGACAACCCATTCCTCTAATGGAAAGGGTTCTCGACCATCCCCATATTTTCCCTCAAGTAAACTTAATCTTACCCAGAGCCTTTGTGAGGATATCTACCACCTGTTCTCCTGTAGGAATGTACCTAAATTGTACAGCTCCTCGTTGGACGTAGTCTCTGATGAAGTGGCACCTAATGTCAATGTGTTTCGAACGGTCATGAAACATAGGATTCTCAGAGAGCTTGATGCAACTCTGATTATCACACAAAATTCTGGTCGATTCCATCCTCTTCTTGAGCAAGTTCAAGAGCAGTTTACGAAGCCATATGGCCTCGCACGAAGAGGTGCTTGCTGCCATATATTCAGCTTCAGCTGAGCTCAGTGCCACGGATTATTGTTTCCTACTACACCAGGAAGTCATTCCTGATCCGAGACTGAAACAGTACCCACCGGTACTTTTCCAATCCACTAGGCTTCCAGCCCAATCTGCATCAGTGAACCCACTCAACTGGATTTCATTGCCTTTGGTGTACTTCAACCCATACTCGACTGTCCCCTTCAAATATCTGAGAACATGTTTGGCTGCTGCCCAGTGAGCTCTCCTTGGTTCCACCATGAACTGGCTGAGGGTATTCACTGCATAACAGATGTCTAGTCTAGTGTTGACCAGGTACATCAATGATCCTATGAGCTGCCTATACAAGGTAGGGTCAACCTCATCATCCTCGGATTTGTCTATCTTCTTCCAATTTGTAATCATTGGCGTAGCCATGGGTCTATAGTCCTCCATCTGAAACCTCTACAGGATCTCTGTAGTATATCTTCCTTGCCCAAGGAAGATTTCTCCCTTCTGCTGCCAGACCTCCAAACCAAGAAAATAGTGCATCTGCCACAGATCCTTCATGTCGGTCGAATTCAGTAGCCAGATTCTCCTTGCAGTCTTTGATGAGCTTAGATGATCCGGTCAAGAACAAATCATCTACATATAATACCATGATTAGCGGCTCATCCCCTACTCCCAGATAGTAGAGGTTGGGATCTGCGTCACTCTTGACAAATCCCATCTTCTGCAAGTAGTTATCAATTCGCCCATACCATGCTCTGGGGGCTTGTTTCAGTCCTTACAAGGCTTTCTTAAGCCTGCATACATGAGTCTTCTGCTCATGTGTCTCAAAGCCCTCTGGATGTTCTATGTACACTTCCTCTTCTATGACCCCATTCAAGAACGATGTCTTGACATCCATCTGGTGAATCTCCCATCCCATCAGTGCTGCAAGAGAGATGACAAATCTGATTAAAGTGTATCGAGCTATAGAGGCGAAGGTTTCTTCCTACTCGATCCCTTCTTTCTGTGCATACCCCTTTGCCACAAACCTAGCTTTGAACTTCTCTATGCTGCCATCTGCAACATACTTGATCTTGTAGATCCACCTTGATCCTACAACCGATTTATTCTGAGGTCTAGGAACTACTTCCCACACATCATTTGTCATGATGGAGTTGTACTCCTCCGCCATGGCATCTACCCACACCTGATGTTGAGTTGCCTCCCGAAAACTAGAGGGTTCCTCGACCTGTGCTACCAGTGCCTGGTACCTGTCAGGTTGCCTGCGCACCCTCTTCCTATCTCTAAGGGCTCCAACAAATTCCTCTGCATCCCTCAGAGTCTGTTGGAGCTCTCTGCTCGTTCTTCCACTAGTGGTGGGTGGATTTACCTGCTCTCCTACTTGCTCTTCTTCGAAAGAACTTTCCTTAGAATCCTTGTGTCGTGGAGAGGCACTCGAGCCATCCTCTGTAGGTCGTTGTGACTGTACTAGCGGATCCTCCTCAACCTGCGTATCTGTAGCCATTTCCCGGGATCTTCTGAAGGCTCTCTCCTCCATGAATATCACGTCCCGTCTTACTATGATCTTCCTGTTTTCTGGAATATAGATGCGATATGCCTTCGCATTTTCACTATATCCCACAAGATAACCCTTCTCCGCAGTCTGATCCAATTTCTTCCTCTTCTCATCGGGTACGTGGCAATACGCTATACTTCCAAATATCCTGATGTGGCTCACCTCAAGCTTGTTTCCAGTGAACACACTCTCTGGGGTCACTTTACCCAATGCTCTATGAGGCACCCTGTTCTGCACATACATTGTTGTATTGTAGGCTTCTACCCACAGAAATTTGGGCATGTCTTGGTCATATAGCATCACCCTCGCAGCTTCTACAATGGTCCTGTTCTTCCTTTCTGCAACTCCATTATGCTTTGGATTGTATAGAGTTGTGCATTCTCTCTTGATGCCTTCCTTTGCACAGAAACTTGTGAAGTATTTATCAATATACTCTCCACCATTATCTGATCGCAGCTTCTTGATCTTCTTTCCAGTTAAATTTTCTACCAAAGCCTTGAATTCTTTGAATCGCTCAAAGACTTCATCTTTGGTTTTGAGAAAGTAGATCCATGTTTTCCGAGAACGGTCATCAATAAAGGTAGCAAAATACTTTGCACCACTGAGAGCAATCGTGGACATTGGTCCGCAGATGTCTAAGTGTATCAACTCCAATACTGTAATATTCCCTTTTTTGGTGTCACCTACAACAGGGTTAGGTTGGACTTCCAGAGTTAGAAGTAGACAAGTCACAGGTACAGATTGGTGCTATCAGCGGGCTCAAGGGCTTTTTGGAGGAGTTTTGGGGAGTTTCCATGATGTCCAGTGACATTCACTTGATATATTCCACCATCCGAGCAGTTTGGCTTTCGTTCCAGTGCATTCCGACAACTTTCGGAAATTTGAGTTATTTGTGCGCTTAACTCAGTTGATTATGCTCAAGGTGGCATTCCAAGAGGAATACATGATGGAACACCTTAGTGCAATAGCTCATTGGAATCAGGACGAGGATACCTACATGATGGGACGGTTGGGCATGAGTTTCAGTGACCAGAGGAGACATGGTAGCCGATTTACTCTTTTCTGCATTAAAAAGGAATATTTTAATAAGAGGGAAAAGTGCACCATGAATAAAATAATAATAAAATAATGCTTTAGAAGGCTCCAAGAGATCTATAAAAGAAAGGGAGGAGGCCATTGAGGGATATCTTTGGGATCATATCATTGTCTTGTATGAGAGGTTTGAGATGTGGTTCTCTACTTCATCCCTAGCCCAAAGACGGAAACCCTTGGGTAATTTGTGAGTGTTGGACGGAAACCCAACTCTCTTTGAGGAGACTTCATTCAGAAGTTTCGCAGAGCTTCAGGGATATTGGAGTGAGGATCATTCAGATCTTCAACAGGTTCTTCAGGGGATTCAGTGGTAGCTGTTGTCGGAGGAAGAGTGCAGCGGTTCAGTTTTGGAGGCCCTCACCGTGTAGCAGTGCAACAAATTGTACTGTTGGCCAGTTTTCCATCTCAGCTCTTTCTGGGTCAAATCTATATGTAAACCCCATTATCATTTATAATAAAAGTTGAGATTCTTCTTGTTCTATATCGTATTGGATTGCAATGTTTATGTGTTTAATTTTACGTGGCAATCTTCTGTTAAATGCATGTGGATTTTATGGCATATTTCGGGGTTTAGATTAATTTATGCAAATTTAGGAAAATATCCCACTTGGGGATATTACAGTGGTATCAGAGCTGGTGATCTTGCCACCCTGAGGGTTTTAATTGCAGAAGATGGTCGAGGGTTTGTTCTATTTTCTGGAGCTAAATTTTATTGTAGAGATTATATCAATGTTGGAGAAGCCAAATCGTTGTTGATCCATTTTGTACCTAGGCCATGAGCCGCTAGGAGATGAGCACCATACTCTAGCGGTGAAACGGTGTTGAAGAGATGGTCGCATTAGTGGCAAAATTTAAATTGCAGAAGAGAGCCGAGAATGTGAATTTTTACGAGCCACATTATACGTCGGCAAAATTATAAGCACGTGAAATCTGCAGTCGGTATGTCCTCTTGTGATGAAATTTGGTGTGCGTAATACGTATGAAAGTGTAGTAAGTGGATGATCGGTAATCTGTCTAGGCTATCGGGTTTAATAAATCGATCGTTGGAAGATTGAATGCCCGGGGATCCTGTCGACCCAATTGAATGCAATTACTTGTAACACATAGGCTTGAAGGCCGAGCTTGGGAATTGAGGAGCTGCGGTGCAGGTCAGCAACAAATTTAAATTCATTGCCAGGACCAGTCGTGGCAGCTATGGTCTACATGAACGTTGCAGAATTCAACATAATTGCTTCCAGTGTGCAAGGGCCACTTGTACGTAACTGAACCGTAGATTGCATGGCGAAAAATGAAGAGTAGAAATTGTGATGCACATTTTTGTGGGGCGATTGTGTCTTGATTCTAATTGTTGGAGGTGAAGAAGAAATTTGTGGCGGGTTACATTACATGGCAATGTAGGAGGACATACATATACGCATTCACAAATAGACGTATTGTGCGTGTTAATCCTGTGCGCAGACAAACAAAGTCTGTGAGCATAATCGTTGGAGCTAGATCGTAGACATCAAATTTATGAAGGCCGAACAGATCCACACCAGCAATCGATGGAGGGATACGTCTGACGAAAACATAATGTCGTCAAGCTACGTAACCTCATGAGGGAGTGTCGAGGCTTCTCCTCAAGGGCCGGAAGCTCCAAACATAAGTCAACAAGCACCGTTTGATTGCCACGTCAAGGCAATACCTCAAGAAACGACGAACTCCCACACATTGAGACGCGTCCAAGGATCACATTCATTTGGGCTACTGTAGCAGGGGTGAAAGGCAAAGCGCATTGTTTATTGAAGTCTGCTCATTGTTTTATAAGCCGAATCGTGGAGTTAAGAAACCAACAGAGGGCACGTCAAGCCAATTACCGAATAGAAGACTGAGCTCACGGTCTACGTGTGGAGATGGATGATATCGTTTAAAAGACAAACCACGATTGTCACATTGCTTTGGGTACTAGCAGGCGTCATATAATTAAGTCGATGCTTATGTGCAACCTGTCACATTGATTACAGAGACAGATTTCTCCTTGATAAGTCCAAATTGTTCAAGAGCCAAGTTTCAGATCAGAATAGCAGTGAAGAAACACATCACTAGAGCAAGTTCACTTGATTTATTTGTTGTTTGGTCTGGTTAGCTGGGTGCATGGAACAATTGCGCATGAGGAGCTGGGTGGGCCATCGAGACTGTGAGTATTAATTTTGGTTGATCTCCGCCGGAAAAGAAACTGTACCTACATTATTTCTTTTGATAGGTGTGGCAGCGGCTTTTTGAAGACTGGAAACTCTTAGCATATTTGCAGGAACTAATGTACCAAGTTTCATCTCTCTATTATTCTCTAGATAACCCTGTGCTTAGTTAATTGTTCATATTTTTTTTATGTTCATTCAAGCAGCACCAAGTTTTCTGCATTCTTCGATATCAATTGTGCTCACTATACATATTAAATGAGATGAGAGATAAGAACTACACCTACAGCAATAGACTTTTAAACTGTTTGACCAAGGTTTTCACTATAAAAACTCAGAAAAACAGTGACCACATCATTGGTTGAACCATCGAGGGATTTCTAAATAGCTTGAGAAGAATAAAAATTGGTTCCTTGAACCACCATGCATCAAAAGACCAAAAAAAAAACCAAACAGCAGACCCTTTTCAAGAGGGATTTATGCCATCCTTCAAAAAGGACAACCAAAGGATTTGCAAGGAGAATTGGGGATTGGTCACAGAGTTTTTGCACCTGCGACACATTTGAAACACATGAAAATGACATGGAGAGTTTTGTCCAAACTAGATGAGCTTAATGAACTTCTATCCAAAATAAGCCAAGAAGAAGGGCAGAAACTGATTTGGGCTCTAAAACCAGCTATGCTTGCTCTTATACAACCCAAATTCTTCGAGGAACCATGTGAGGGGGTCAGACTTCCAGCTGCATTATGCCTCGGTAACATCATGAAGTTGACCGCACCTATAGCTACATACAGTGATGATGTTACGAGGAGGGTTATGAGATTGATAGTAGAGACTTTCCAGGATCTGGACAACAGCACAGGCTCTACCTTCGGGAAGAAGCTTGAGATTTTATGGAGTATGGCCACATTCGAGACTTATGTCATCATGTTTGACCTTGAGTGTGATGACTTGATTCTACAGATGTTCCAATGCTTCTTCAGCATTAGGAGACATCATCCTGACATTGTCATAGCACACATGCAGTCCATCTTATCGTCATGTATAAGAGACCATGAGACCATTGACCGAGAGTTGCAGACCCGGTTGTTGAGCCTTTGGAGGAGAGAGCAGTTGGTCCCACCTATCGCTTATGAGCTAGCCCAAGGGCTAGTTGAGCAGAATATTGGGCTATTCAGGAGACAGTTGACCAGGGAGGAGTTGCTCCAGTTTGGTGGATCTGGCAGCAGAAATGAGCTGAGGAAGAAGGGACTTTGCTTCATCTGCAAAGAACCTTGGGGGCCTGATCACTCATGCTTGACTGATGCAGATGATGTGGCGGAGGTAGAACAAGAGGGCATCCCTTCTGTATGCCAGGGTGAGGAGTCTTCTTCAAATACGTCCATGGGATCAGTTGAGGACGCTTCTAGGGAGCGACAGTAGTCATGCAGAGGTGATGACAGTAGACCGGAGCTGTGTTCCAGTGTGCAGGGTGAGCAGTCAAGGGACTCTACGAGAGATATTCTGGGTGATGAGTCACTTGTGACGATTCAGCCAAAGCAGCATATGATGGAGCCTGAGTCGGCAGAAGAGGATACTATGCACATCATGCATGATAGTCCCTTGGGGGAGAGCCAGATAGATGGTCACATTGAGTCTATGATGGATATGCAGCTAACCTTGGGGTTAGCCATTGAGGAGGAGTCAAATGCACAAACATTGAGTACGGTGACAGCAGTTGCAGATCCATATCCTCTGGAGATGGTGGAGGTTGATGGGATATTTCTGCAAGGGGCTAGTAGTCAACGAGAGCATGACATTCCTGATCAGGAGTGGGAGGAGTTGTTAGAGATGGTGGAGCATCCATCTTTGGACCAACACATTGATGAGGTGCAGATAGATGCACATGCAGTCAGCAAAGTTGCAGTACTTTCAAGGAGTAGCACTCTCCAAGAGTACATCAATGGGGCTTGCAGTATATCTTGCCCATTTTGGCCCATTACAGAGAGAGGGGATTTCTTTTGCAGGTAGATTTCGTTGGAAGATAGGACAGAGCAGCATGAGTTGATTGCGGGTTGGCGACAATACTCCAGGCGTGTTTTGTCCGCAGTTGTCATTACACTGGATTCTTCTTTCAGGATGGATTGGCGGGAGATCATGAGTTGGTACTCTTGATGGTACGATCTTATTCGTAGGGAGCATAGCGGAGCAGGAGCCCTTAGACATGACAGATGATACAGATTCCAGTTGGCAATGGGGTACAGATCGACATTTCCTCAGCATTCCATCTCAGTTTCAGGAGATCAGGATCAGCATTGGATTTAGTCAGGGGTTGGATTGGAGAGAGGTGATGAGTTGGTACACAGTTGGTGGGGCAGCTTACACAGTCATAGATACAGCGCAGCAGGAGTCATGGTCTTCACCTCTTAGAGCATTAGTTATAGCCAAAGGCAGTGCGCGGTCCGAGCCGTGGGACTTGGGGGATGATTGGCCATGGTGTCGTTGGGATCCGGAAGGATTGTTTGATGACAGGTACAGTGGGAGATCAGTTTGGGATCCCGACATTGAGGGGTCTATTCTGAGTGGCTTGACACAGGTGCATAGCAGCACCCATGGGTTTGTATGGGATTCAAGCATTGGGTCTCAATTGCGTCAGGCCAACAAGGTGGCCCACATATTTGGATTGCTTGAGGGCAAGCAATCTTGGGGCGAAAGGTCTGTAATATTCCCTTTTTTGGTGTCACCTACGACAAGGTTAGGTTGGACTTCCAGAGTTAGGAGCAGACAGGTCACAGGTACAGATTGGTGCTATCAATGGGCTCAGGGGCTTTTTGGAGGAGTTTTGAGGAGTTTCCATGATGTCCGGTGGCATTCGCTTGATATATTCCACCATCCAAGCAGTTTGGCTTTCGCTCCAGTGCATTCTGACAACTTTCGGAAATTTGAGTTATTTGTGGGCTTAACCCAGCTGATTACGCTCAAGGTGGCATTCCAAGAGGAATACATGATGGAACACCTTAGTGCAATAGCTCATTGGAACCAGGACAAGGATACCTACATGATGGGACGGTTGGGCATGAGTTTCAGTGACCAGAGGAGACATGGTAGCTTTACTCTTTTCTGAATTAAAAAGGAATATTTTAATAAGTGGGAACAGTGCACCATGAATAAAATAATAATAAAATAATGCTCTAGAAGGCTCCAAGAGATCTATAAAAGAAAGGGAGGAGGCCATTGAGGGATATCTTTGGGATCATATAATTTTCTTGTATGAGAGGTTTGAGATGTGGTTCTCTACTTCAGCCGTAGCCCCAAGACGGAAACCCTCAAGTGATTTGTGAGTGTTGGATGGAAACCCAACTCTCTTTGAGGAGACTTCATTCAAAAGTTTCACAGAGCTTCAGGTATATTGGAGTGAGGATCATTCAGATCTTCAACAAGTTCTTCAGGGGATTCAGTGGTAGCTGTTGCCGAAGGGAAAGTGCAGCAATTCAGTTTTGGAGGCCCTCACCATGTAGCAGTACAACAAATTGTATTGTTGGCTAGTTTTCCATCTCAGCTCTTTTTGGGTCAGATCTATATGTAAAACCAGTTATCATTTATAATAAAAGCTGAGATTCTTCTTGTTCTATGTGGTATTGGATTGCAGTGTTTATGTGTTTAATTTTACATGGCAATCTTCTGTTAAATGCATGTGGATTTTATGGCATATTTCGGGGTTTAGATTAATTTATGCAAATTTAGGAAAATATCCCACTTGGGGATATTACAAATACACTATTGGCCCTACTATTGCTTCTTGGAAACGTTGCCTTGGCATACTTCCCTGGTACGCACCCCCTTCAAACATCATCTTTCCTTGTGCTGAGTTTTGGAGCTCCCATGACAGTCTTCTTGAGGATCTTCAAGGCTCCATGATGTAAATGCCCCATTCTTCTGTGCCATAATTCATTCAGGTCTCTTTCATCTGTATTGCTAATTAGTGCCATCGGAGACTCGAGCTGTAGCTTATACAGTTTATGACTCCTTACTCTAATTTGTGCCTTCCTTTTCCAGCTAGGATGTTTGACATAAACTTTATTTCTAATAAAGTATACATCGTAACCCTTGTTCTGGAGCTAAGACACTGAGAGTAAGTTCATCCCCAATCCAGGTACATGCAATACGTTTGTGGCCCGAAGCCTGTTACCAGTTTCTATCTGAAATATTATGGTTCCTCTACCAACGGGGGTACACTTGGCCTTGTTTCCCATCCTGATCTGAAAGTTCATCTGCTCTTCCTGGTAGCTCGAAAAACATTCTCGAACTCCCGTCGTGTGAGCAGATGCTCCACTGTCAATATACCAAACTCCCGGAGAGCTCGTGCTTGCAGCTTGACACAGAAGCGAAATCCTCTTCTAGTCTGAATGCCAAAACTGACATGTCATGATCCCTCTATTTCTCCATGTGTTCTGGAGGACGGCATCAACCCTTCCGAGTTGTTGCTACATCTATGTCGGATCTTAGTTCCATTGCAGAACCTCCTCTTCTGTCTTTTGCCTTTAGCTGTAAAACCATGTGAAATTTTCAATCTGAAAATGCTACTGCAATGATTGATTTATTTCGCCTACTTATTTATAATAAGTTATTTACAAATGCTTCAGTAAATTTTGAAATAAATACAATTGCAGCATTCACTTTAATCTTAAAGCAGAAGAACAAGTATAACACAATAGAAACAACCACATGAACACAGTTATTTTTGGACAATTGTCCCCGAAAAAACCCAATTTGGGAAAACCGATGCAGCAGATGAGGGTTTATATTAATCTTCAGTAGTGAAAATATCGTTTACAGAATATATGACGAACATATATTTAGCATACACCTGAGATGAATTTTCCGAACACCTTGGAAGAATTCCTGACACACGGTAGGCACTTCTCCTCCCTCTGCGTCACTCTGTGTGGCCCCTCTGCACAGTCACCGCGCTGGACTACGTCACTCTGCATGGAGGGCCAGTGTTGCTGCTCAGCACTTCCTCCTTTGCGTCTTCTGCCTTCCTTCTCTTCGTCTCTGCTGACCTCTCCCTCCTCCTTCTGTCTCTGCAACCTAGCCTCTACAACCTCACCCTCTGAAATCGAATTCTCTTACTTCGGAATCGATTTCCTTTGGGCACTGAGAATGTGCCTGGCTTACTTTCCAAATGACCCTCAAGTCTTCTCTTATAGTCTTCTTGTAGATGAATCAACGGCCCAGATTATATCCTTAATCAATGGCTCAGATTAAAAGATGACTTGATCTTCATTTTCTAGAAGATTCACACTCTGCTTTATTAATACCCTTTAATTATTTAATTTCCCTAAGTTTAGACTTAGGGATCACTTTAAAATAATTAATTATTTTAATAAAGCATGATCCGAGTGGAATTTCCACAAACGCTTTCTAGGTTATCTGGAATACTGATGTACAAGCCTCTTCCCAAAATATGAGACTTGGAACACTTTCCAATGCTACAAAATCAACACTCACTGCTTCTCTGAATCACTCAGATCTTATCTTCGTCCGAGCACTGCTCCGTCAGAAGAATTCGATCTCTTAGATTCACTATGTGCATTCTCCAACTGACCCCAAGCCCTTCCTTTATATTTTTCTCATTGACAAATCAACGGTCGTGATCTAATCTCTAATCAACGGCTAAGATTAGAAGTACCTTGATCCACGTCACTTAGAATGTTCTCATTACATGTGTAAATTAATTCACTTTAATTTTTCAATTTCCCTAAGTTAGATTTAGGGTCCCCATTAAAAAATTTAATTATTTGAATATCTTTTACACCAGATAGAATTTCTCCAAATGCTTTCTGGGTCTTGGAGATCTCATGTGTTCCAGCCACTCCACAAAGTTTCAGAGCTAGAGCACATCCGATGCTACCCCAAAATCTCAACACTCCCTCTTAGCGAGGAGTGTGCTCTAGTAATACTTCCCCCCTGAAGCATCACCCTAATCTCTGCCATCGGTCTCCGCGTTGATGCTTGGCCTGCTACCCTCCATCCACTGCGTTGCTGCTCTCTATATTGCTTCCCATGTCATTGCCACTGACACTGCCACATCTGTACTGCAGCTCCCTCTCAAATTGTTGCATCATGTTGCCTATAACACTGCCACTGCTAACTACTGCACTGCAACTCAATTGCTGAGAAGTAAGCAACTAAAGGACCATCACCCAATCACTAACAGACAATTCAGTCGAGTTGCATCTCCTCATTGAAAAATCCTTTGCTGTTGCGATGCACTGTCTCTCTGAAGCTCTGCACTGTCTGTTGCACTACACTGCGTAAGCACTGCCTCTGCGCTGCTAAAATCCCGCCGGCCTCTACGTTGTTGCTTCCACGTTGTTGCTGCCTCTCCTCTAGGTTGCTCCAGACTTCAGCGTCCCAGCTTTGCCTCTACTTCTCCATGATCTTCTGCACCCACCACTCCAGTCATTCTGCTACTGTCTTAAGGCTCTCGTAGCTCGTATGTGATTCAAGAGTTTAAGCACCTCAAGGATCCCGCCATCACCATCTGCAGCTTCTCTACAAATCGATATTGCCCCACCTCTTCTCTTGAGACACATGAGCACTCATGGCCACATCATCCTCACTACCATTGTCCCCTTTCGCTGCTGCTGCCTTGGAATCTGAAGCTTCCTTGTCCTTCCTCTTAGGATAAGTGTTGGCGAAGTGTCCAATTTCACCACATCTGAAGCATCGGACCTTGGATAGGTCCTTCTTCTTCTTCCCTTGTTGTCGTTGTCCCTTTGATGCTAGGGCCGCATCTTCCTCCTCCTCCTTCACCTTGACACCTTCGCTGCTGAATTCCCTCTTGGTCACGCTCTAGATCTCCTCCTGTCGAAGGATAGCCCACATGTCACCCAAATTTGGGAGTTGTGCTCTGCCCAAGATGCTTCGGACAAAGGTCTCCCACTCATCGGTGACTGCATTCAGAGCGGTCCTCACCATGATCCCATCATCCGGAGTTTCACCCATGGCAATCATCTGATCTTGGATAGTCTGCAATCTGTAGAGGAAGGGATCGATCTCCTCTCCCTTATGCATCTGGAACATCCTCATCTGGTTCTCTAGAAGAATCTTCCGTTGGACGGAGCTACCTTGATACAACGTGGTCAAGGTTGTCCACACCTCATTTGTCATCTTCTCGACAACGTGTGGGACCACATGATACTTCACTCCTTCCATGATCAAGCGCTTAGCCCGCACCTGATTTTTGTTGAACTTCTGCCGAGCATCTGCATCGGTCGGCACAGCTAGGACATTTTTCGCGTGGTCTCTGATGTCGTACTCCTCTAGGACTGTCAGGATTTTGGCTTTCTAGATCACAAATTTGGACACACCATCCAACCTATCTTGATCTCTCAGTCTGTACGGGGCCATCTCTACTCAAACGGTCGAAACAAGTACTCTTCTCCCTTCTACTGTTGTTGCACTCAACAGAAGACCAGATCTGGGTTTCTTGGCACTAGAAACCCTCTAGAGATATTGCTCCCTCTGACAACTGATTTCCCTCCCGGAAATCCTCCGCCAATTCTTCTGAATCAACCCTCTACGATCACCCTCCTGATCGAATCTCAAACTTCTTGGAAAAAGTCTGCTAAGGGATTGTTTCTCCTCACTTTGTCACCTTTGCTAGGCACTTTTCTGCACCGACAGAACCGATGCCTCACCAGCAACTTTTGAAAATCAGAAGCTGCACTTCTAGCCCTAAAAAACTGCACAACGTCTCTTCAACTCAGACTACATCACCTTTTAAGGCTTGCGTCAGCCACTGCATCAGCCCAGCATGACCTTGACAGGCTCTGTGTCAGCTCTACATGAGCAGACTGGCTCGGCATCCCTTCTGCTAGGTCTACATCCCTCTTGGTGTTGCACTGCCTTCTCCTGAATCTATGCTACTTCAGCTGCCCTTCCTACAGCAAAAATCTTCAACCCTTTGCTGATGGGTCAGCTTGATCTGCAATGCTCTGATAGCATGTGAAAATTTATGAGCATAGAAATCCTACTACTAAATATTGATTTACTTCTCCTGCTTGTTTTTATTATACACAAGTTATTTAACTGAAAATATTCAGAAAAACATCGAAGTAACACAACTAGCAGCCTACACAAATATAGATCATTTACTGAACATCACGCACATATGACAAAGGACACAGATTTTTCGGCCAAATGTCCCTGGAAAAACCCAATGCAGGAAAACCAGTGCAGCAGTTATGATAATTTACTATTATTAAGCAGCAGTATTCTGAGTACATCTAGGGTGCCATAATCTAACTCACCCAACAGAGAAAACCTCGACTACAAAGAAAATGTGAGTTTTACCTCACTCCCACAAGTCCCAGCTAATCCGGATGAGCCACTGGTGAAACCCTTGCTAGCTCTGCGCAGTCTCTACGCTACCACTGCATAAGGTTGCATGGCCCTGGGTGAGGGACTGCGTCACCCTAGCTTTGTGTTGATCAGCTTCTCCTGGTATCTGGTTTCAGCCCTATCGGCTTAGAAACCCTAGTCTCCAGTGAATTTCGGAGTTTTCCTTGGAGGTTTTGTGTTGCCCCTGCGTGAGCCATACGTGGGCCTACGTCACCCTCTCTAGGGACTGCGTCACACCCTCTGATGGTTGTGATGCCTCCACTGCGTCTCTGCTACCCTTGTTCTGCGTTGTAATCTTGGTCCTCCGACCAATCACTGCATCCGCCCCTCACGGGTTATCTGAATCACTCAGATTTGATCTTCGTCCGAGCACTGCTCCGTCAGAAGAATTCGATCTCTTAGATTCACTGTGTATTCTCCAACTGACCCCAAGCCCCTCCTTTATACTTTTCTTGTTGACACATCAACGGTTGTGATCTAATCTCTAATCAACGACTAAGATTAGAAGTAGCTTGATCCACGTCACTTAGAATGTTCTCATCGCATGTGTAAATTAATTCACTTTAATTTTTCAATTTCCCTAAGTTAGACTTCGGGTCCCCATTAAAAAAATTATTTATTTGAATATCTTTTACACCAGATAGAATTTCTCCAAACGCTTTTTCAATCTTGGAGATCTCATGTGTTCTAGCCCCTCCACAAAGTTTCAGAGCTAGAGCACATCCGATGCTACCCCAAATCTCAACATAATGTAGATTGCCAAACTAAAGCAATACAATTGATGAGTAAGATTCAGATAAATATCAAAGTGACATCTGCACATCCCCTCTTTACACAGGGGATGTCTCTCGTACATTCCCCTTTTTAGGGGGGAACCCCTAGGGAACTAGGGTATGTCACCCACATCCTTGAGGATGTCACAATGGTGCTTCCCATCATTGAGCACGAGGAAACATAGGAAAACATCATGCAAGGATACCATAACATTCTAGCATTTTTATAGACAGTTATACACATGATCAAGTTGTTTACACAAATATATCATATTTCCAAGGATAGGTGTATGATGGCATGAATAAAATGCTAGAGAAAATAAGGGATGTTATCATGGCAAAAAAGTGACCCTACACAAAAATTTTACAATGAAGTAAAGAATATAGCTTGAAAAAAGTGTGAAAAAAAAAGAGCACAACATAGCACCTTTTAGCCTATGCATTGCACTCAAAATACTATAATCCTAATATATTGAGACTACTAGGAAGAAAAAAACCCAAAAAAGGATACTGAAATGGTATAGAGATATAAGAAAACCTTGAAGAAAATGTGCGTGCATAAGAGAGTTGCAATTGATCTAAAACATATCACTATATAATTTTTCATTTGTTTTGGTACATCTTCTAGAGTGGAAAATTATGGCCAAAGACTTGTAGAGTCTGTTGCCCCAAAATCTAGCAGATCTTGTGAGAGGAGCTCACAAGGCAAGAACCAAATCAAGTCACTGTTGATTTTTGTAGCATCGGAAAGTGATCTTAATCTCAAAATTTGTGAAGAGGCTTGGACATTAGCATTCTAAAGAACCCAGAAAGCATTTGTGGAAATTCTACTCAGTTTATGTTTTATTAAATAATTAATTATTTTAATGAGGACCCTAAGTATAAACTTAAGAAAATTAAATAATTAATGAGTATTAATAAAACAAAGTGTGAATCTTCTAGAGAACGAAGATCAAGTCAAGATTTAATCTTAGCCATTGATTAGACTTCTAATCTGGGTCATTGATTTGTCAATGAGAAGATTATAAAAGAAGACTTGAGGGCCATTTGGAAGAAAAGTAGAGCATACACTCAGTAACCCGAGGGAAGTCGATTCTAAAGGAATAGAATTCAATTTCAGAGGGAGAGTTGCAGGGCAAAGGAAGCAGAGGGCATCAACAGTGTCAGGGCTCGAGGGAAGAAGGAAGTAGAAGGGCAGAGAGGCAGCACAGAGGTGCAGTGCAACGGGCTCACGTAGTAGTGACACAGTCTCACGCAGGCTTTGTGCAGAGAGACACACATGGGTGATGCAGTGAGGGCCAGTGAGTCCCTCAGGTGTCGGAAATTCTCCAGAGGTCTGGAGAATTTATCTCAGGTGTTTTCTGAAGAAGTTTCTCAATTTTTTTGCCAATCTTTCCTTGTAAAGAATTTGTTGTTGAAGATTAATATATAAACCCTCATCTGCTGCACCGGTTTCCCACATTGGGTTTTTCTGGGGACAATTGTCCAAAAATAATTGCGTCATTGCGATTGATTCTTGTGCTTGCATTTTACTGTTCTTTTCTCTATATGTACTTGGTGATAACTGCAATAGTGTTTATTTCGAAATTTACTGGAAGGGTTTTGTAAATAACTTATTGTGAAAATAAGTAGGAGAAATAAATCTATAACTGCAGTAGAATTTCAGAACTGAAATTTTCACAGTCACAACACTATGAGGTGTGGCCCAGTATCACCACAACTACAACCTCCTGCTCTTTCGTGGATTTTCACCACAAGGGCGGCTTCCCTATGTAGGTCACCTAATGGATGTATCAAGTCTAATGCTTGGAGGTAACAAAGATAGGCTCAATATAGGTACTCCACTTAAAAACAAGGCCCAAACTAGCTTCGAAGAGGCAAAGCGTACCCTCCAAAAGGCCTGTCTAGGGAACCTTCCTCACTAAGAGGGAGTGTTAGTTTATTGATTTTTTGGTAGCATTGGACAGGTGTTCTACTCTCGATTTGTGTCTAAGAGGCTATGGAACACAAGATCTCCAAAACCCAAAAAAGGTTTCTAGAGAAAACGCCTAGACACCACTCAATTAAATTAATTGATCAATAATTTAAAAAGCTCCTAACTTAAGAAAATTGATTAATAATTGGGGAAATTGACTTGTGCTCTAGAGACTTCCAGAAAAGTATATTGATGGAGTCAAAGTGATCTTAGCCATTGATAACAATTAGATCTTGGCCATTAATGCTCCAGCAAGATATTATAAGAGCAAGTCGATGGGATGGAGAGAGACACAGTTTACAGTTGTGAGAGCAAGTAAGCAAGGTAGATCGAGCTAACCAGTACACAGTATTCAATGAGGGAAGAGTTCGAGCCAGAGGGAGAGCATTGGAGAGAGGGAGCAGCAGAAAATTCAGGAGCAAGATTCAAGAGAATTTTCCAATGTTTGTTCAGTGTCGGAGACGCAAGAGAAAGGAGGTTGAATTATCAGCAGAGAGGGTCGCAGAAGCCAGTGTGAATTACCAAAAACCCTTGAGCGAGTTGCTGAAAAAGAGAGGATTCAGTTGTCGGAGGTAGGATAAGCTTCTAGGAGTCAAATCGAGTCACTTCCAAAGGCAGAGGGAGGCAGGACAGCTCACTTGGAGCCAATTTCCAGGCAATGTGTCTTATCTAGAGCCAGTAGTGCGAGTTCCAAGTAGCAGTGCAAGTAGCCAGTGTGGGATTCGATCAGGACAGAGGACATCGAGTTATTTAGTAGAGGAAATTTGGATCTCCAAAATATTTTGCCAGTATATTTTTTGAAAGATTGCCAGTTGGGAATCCAGATTTTTGTACTCCCAAATTTGCTGCATGATAATAAAATAAACCCTCATCTGTTGCACCGGTTTGCCTTCGAGGTTTTTCTGGGGACATTTAGTCCAATAACATTGGTGTCTATTTTATGTGTGCGCATCTATTTCTCAATTCCTAATTTTACTTCTGCGGCGTATTTTATTTGTGAAGAATGCATCAATGAGTTATTTGTTATTTGTCGTAAACAAATTAACAACTAATCAGTAAGGAGAATAATTTCTAGTTGGTGCATTTAAGGAAATTTCACATAATTATCTAGTAGGGAGGCCAAATTCTGCAGTGCCAGTTACGTAGTTTGCCAATGCAAGTTGTCATGCGAGGGATCGATTCAGCAGCTAGAGACCGGATCAAGTACTAGGAGGCCTAACGAATTGTTTCCAGAGGTAGAAACACACAGGACAGCTTGGCAAGAGGAGTTTTCGGGGCATTGTGAAAGTCCCCAAAGGCTGCAATGCACATTCTTGCCTAGTGGTGCGAGTGCCAGGGAGAGTGCAAGTGACCAAGGAGAGGCCAGATTGATTTGCTAAGAGGGAGAAGGATTCTCCCAGTATTTTCCAGTGAGATAAAATTGTTGAAGTTGAGCCAAGAAGGCCAGCAGTTGTAATTCTCCATTTTTGCTACATAATAAAATAAAACCTCATTTGTTGCATCGGTTTCCCTTTGAGGTTTTTCCGAGGACTTTTAGTCCATAAACATTGGTATCTACTTTTTATGTGTGTGCATCTATTTCTCAGTTCCTTATTTTACTTCTGCAAAGTATTTTATTTGTCAAGAATGCATCGATGAGTTATTTGTTATTAGTCGTAAACAAATAAATAGTATTAAGTAAGGAGAATAATTCCCAGTTGGTGCATTTAAGTAAATTTCACAACCTAATCATCCCTAACATATGTGAGGTAACTTGTTTACAGGTCCTGATCTAGTTAGACATTTGAAGGTGAGTTTTGTGTAAGTATTATTGTACCCTTAGCATTAGATATGGTCCACTATGTTGCTTTTGTAATATCCCCACTTGAGATTAAACAGTAATAAAAGGAAAAATAGACAAGAAACTACACCAAAAATAAAAACACCATTAAACACAGAATATGGAGCCAAAATCAGTGTTGAGCCATTTTATTATTATGCCAGGAAAGAGTACAAGTATGGTGCTAAAAAGATTGCACCTAGGCTTGCTCAAAGCAAGTTGAAGGGCAACTCGAATCCTAGCAAAAATCCCTGTTGGAAGTAGCTCTGCGTGGCTCAATCACTACATTGCCTAATCTAAAAAATGCTGCTACTGGCCGACTTCGAACAACCGGTTGGGCTGCCTCCTGTGCTCAGAACATTCCGGGAATTGGACACCGGACTCTCCTCAACAAACCCACAAAACCTGTGAACTGATTGTTGAAAGCTCGACCCAAGAAATTGGCCCTCTTGGGATTGGAACGCTACTCTACTGGGGAAATCGAACCACTAGTGCAATCTGCTGGAAACTGCCTCCGGAATGCTGTTAAATACCCTAGTAGGAGGTGGCTAGCCTCCCCTCCGATGCTCGTGTTGAATCTCCTCTGCACTCCTCACTCCTAGCACCCACACCAAACTGAATTGTGCAATCACTATGCACTCTTGGCTGCCTCTACGCAGTCCTGAAGGGGATACGCTCTCCTGGTTGATGTTTCTACTCCAATATAATCTGCGGCACTGTACCGGCCTCCAACTGAACTGAAATGCACTATTGAATAAAGTTGTGAATTCTGGATGTATTCACCAAGGGGAGTTGGGCGCTTGCCCAATATCTCTAAATCACTCGAGGGTTTCCATCCTGGGGCTACTAATGGAGTAGAGAACTGGGTTCTCAACCTCACATACAAGAAAAGATATCAAATCCAAGCTATCCCTCAATGGCCTCCTTCTCTTCTTTTATAGATCGCATGAACCCCTCTAGAGCATTCTATTTTATTATTATTTTAATCATGGAGTACTTTACCCTCTTATTAAAATATTCTTTTTAATGCGGGAAAGATTAAATCGGCTACCATGCCTCCTCCAGTCACTGAAACTCATTTCCAGCCATCCCATCATGTAGGTATTCTCATTCTAGTTCCAACGGGCTATTACACTAAGGTGTTCTGTCACGTATTCCTCCAAGAATGCCACCTTGAGCGTAATTAATTGAGTTAAGTCCAAAAATAACTCAGTTTTCCGAAAGCTGTCGGAATGCACCGGAACGAAAGGCAAACTGTGTGGATGGTGGAATATACCAAGCGAATGCCACCGGTCCTCATAGAAACTCCTCAAAACTCCTCCAAAAAGCCCCTGGGCCGCTGATGATACCAACCTGTACCTGTGAGCTTTCTGCTCCCAACTCTGGAAGTCTCCATCCTAACCCTGTCATAAGGAACACCAAAAAAAGGAATAATACAGACCTTTCACCCCAAGGTTGCTTGCCCTCAAGCAATCCAAATATGTGGGCCACCCTGTTGGACCGATGTAACTAAGACCCAATGCCCGGATCCCATACAAACCCTTGGGTGTTGTTATGCTCTTGTGTCAAGCCACCTGGAACAGACCCCTCAATGCCGGGATCCCGAACTGATCTCTCACTGCACCTATCATCGATCAATCCTCTCGGATCCCAACGCCACCATGGCCAATCATCACCCAAGTCCCATGGCTCGGACTGCGCACTGTCTCTGGCGATAGCTGCTGCCCCATAAAGCGAATACCAACTCAGCAACTCTCTCCAATTCAACCTCTGGCCTAGGTCGAGGGCCACCCTGCTCTACTGATGTCAGGCTAGTGCTACTGAAATACTGATGGATTTTCGGTCCACAATCCATGGCCCAATGGAACATGCAAAAACTCTCTCATCCAAGTGCTCCTGTCGAAATGTGCCCGGAACTAAGAATGATACTCCATCAATAGGGTACCAACTCATGATCTCCCGCCAATCTATCCTGGAAGAAGAATCAAATGCAATGACACCCGCATACAGAACCAATCTGGTGGGTTGTCGCGAGTCCATACTCAACTCATGCTGCTCTGTCTCGCCCGTCAATGAGATCTCCCTAAAGAAGAAGGCCCCTCTCTCTATAATAGGCCAAAATGGGCAAGACGTGATGCAAGCCCTATGGATGTAATCCTGGAGAGTGTTGCTCCCTAAAAGTGTTGCAGCTCTGCTAACTGCGCGTGCATCTACCTGCACCTCATCAGTGGGTCGGCCCAAAGATGGATGCACCACCATCTCCAACAACTCCTCCCTCTCCTGGTCAGGAATGTCATACTCCTATTGTCTACTAGCCTCCCACAGAACTACCGTATCAACCTCCAACATCTCCCGAGGATAAGTATCTGCAACTAATGTCACCCTGCTAGACGTCTGAATATTTGTCTACTCCTCATCAATGGCTTACCCCAAGGGTAGCCGCACATCCATCACAGATGCAATGTGAACCTCCACCTGGCTCTCCCCCAAAGGACTATCATGCATACTATGAATATCCTCCTCCTCAGCTAACTCATGCTCCACTATATGCTGCTCTGGTTGAATCATCACAAGTGACTCATCATCCTGAATATTCCCCATAGAATCCCCTGACTGCTCACCATGCTGGCCCATTGTCATCAACTCCACATGACTGCTCATGCTCCCTAGTAGCATCCTCATATGACCCCATGCACTCATCCAAAGAAGAGTCCTCATCCTGGCATACAGAAGGAATGTCCTCTTGCTCTACCTCTACCACCTCATTTGCATCTCTCAAGCATAAGTGATCAGGCCCCCAAGGTTCTTTGCAAATGAAGCAAAGACCCTTCCTCCTCGGCTCATTTTTGTTGCCCGATCCACCAAACTAGAGCAGCTCCTCCCCGGTCAACTGCCTCCTAAATAGCCCAATGTTTTGCTCAACCAGCCCTTCGGCTAGCTCATAAGCAGCAGGTGAGACCGACTGTTCTCCCCTCCAAATGGTCAACAGTCTAGCCCGCAACTCCCTGCAAATGACATCACAATCTCCCATGACTGAAGACAAAATAGACAGCATGTTTGCTCTGACTGTATCAGGGTGATGTTTCCTAATGTTAAAGAAACATCGGAACATCAAACAGGCCAAGTCATCACACCCCAAATCAAGCCTGATGTCATACATTCTAAACATGGCCATACCTCCTAAAATCTCAAGCTTCTTCCCAAAGGTAGAGCCTGCACTGTTGTCCAAGTCCTGAAAATTCCCCACTACTAACTTGAAAACTTCCCTCATAACATCATCATCGAAAGGAGCTATAGGTGCGGTCAACCTCACAATGTTATTGAGGCATGATGCAACTGGAAGTCTGAACCCTTCACAAGGTTCTTCCAAGAACTTGGGTTGTATAAGAGCAAGCATAGCAGGTTTTAGAGCCCAAATCAGATTCTTCCCCTTTGACTGGCTTACTTTGGAAAGAAGTTCATCAAGTTTGGAAAGAACTCTCCATGTGATCTTCATGAGTTTCAAATCTATTCCAAGTGCAAGGATTTTGTGTCCTATTTGCGGTTCTTTCTGTAGATCCCTTGATTGTGCTTTTTGAAGAATGGCATAGACTCCCTTTGAAAAAGGTCTGTTGTTTTGCTTGTGTTCTTGGTCCATGGAAGCATTGTGGTTTAAGGCATTGACTATTGTGATGTTATGTGGGTTTATGAGGTGTTTTAAAAACCCTATTGTTCAACAACATATATGGAAGTAATAATGCTTTAGCTAAAATCAGACAGCCATGAACATGACAATAGGAAACTACCACATCAGCATGTGAAAATATAGATGTACTCTAGAGGCCAATTCTACTCACCCCTCATGACATTCATTGACTACTACAACAACAGTTTTTTTTTTAACTCAATACACAACATATAAGTAGAGGGTAAATACTGACAGTAAGATAGACAACCTCACCTCACTACACTTTATGGATTTCCTACCACAATGATAAAAATTGCTTTGACACCAACTCCACAAACTAGCCATATGATAATGTTGTGGTACAAAATAGTTGGAGAAAATACACCTGGGCTTGCACAAAGCAAGCTACAAGCACTAGGTGATGAGTGCAAGTAAATCCAACCGCTCCAATAGCAAGCTCCTTCAGAAACTGTGTTGTTGCTCCAAGTCTACACTGCTGCCTGACTTCGGCCTAATGAGGTGTTGGAATGAAGGCACCTGGGCTTTGCTCAAGGCAAGCTAGAGATGGCCTCTGAGATAAGTTGGAAATCACCCTCATAAAGTAAACTGTGTGGTTGTAGTTCTACGTTGCCCTTGGCCAGAAATGTTGTTGTTGCTCTCGACGATCTGTTGTTTGGGCCTGTAATATTGCTCAAAAAAATCGGGGCTTTTAACAACGGACTCTACTCATGAAACCCACAAAAAACCGTGAGGGAATTGGCCAAATGTTGACCTCGGAATTTCAACACAATTTTCCCCTAGCTATTGGCTAAGTTGGGATCTCTGTTTGGCCCCTCAGTTCTACCCAAAAAATTATGCCAAATTAATCGTGGCCTCCTCAATAAACCCAGAAAAATCCAGAAAGGATTTCCTCTAATTCCAACCTTCAAAATCTGACCTTTTGTAGTTTGGCCCTTTTCCAATTTCGTTTTCTGGCACTGCAGCTGCTACTGTCAATCACTACTCTCCAAAGTCCCAACCTACCTCCTCAAAAGGCTCTCCTATCAATCTCCCAACACCCCAGCTCCAAAATCCCACCAATGCAACTGCCACAAATGAGCCTCCTCCAATGACTGCGTAGGCCCTTCTAACCAAAATAGTTGAGATGAAAGAGATAATCTGTTGCACTATTATGTTGGCCCTCGGCTCTAGAATGTTGGCCAAATTTGTTGTTTTTCAAATCCATTTACAATTTTCATAATAAAACTTGTAAGGAATGGCCAACACAAATTTTTTTGGTAATAATCCTAAACCATGATAGCTGCAACCGAAAATGGCAAACACGTAGGCTGAGCCAAGATCGATGCTCTAATACCATTGTATTATCCCCAATTGGGATTAAACAGTAATAAAAGGAAAAATAGACAAGAAAATACAGCAAAAATAAAAACACCATTAAACACGGAATATGGAGCCAAAATCCGTGCTGAGCCATTTTATTATTATGCCAGGAAAGAGTACAAGTATGGTGCTGAAAAGATTACACCTGGGCCTGCTCAAGGCAGGCTGAAGGGCAACTCGAATCCTAGCAAAAACACTGCTTGAAGTAGCTTTGCGTGCCCAGTCCAGAAAATGTTGCTACTGGCTGACTTCGGACTGTTGGTTGGGCTACCTCCTGTGCTCAGAAAATTCCAGGAATTGGACATCGGACTCTCCTCAACAAACCCACAAAAACCCGCGAAGGGTTTGCTGAAAGCTCGACCCCAGAAATTGGCCCTCTTGGGCTTGGAAGGCTGCTCTACTGGGGAAATCGAACCACTGGTGCAATTTGCTAGAAACTGCCTTTGGAATGCTGCTAAATACCTTGGTAGGAGGTGGCTAGCTTCCCCTCTGAATCCCCTGCTGAATCTCCTTTGCACTCCTCACTCCTAGCACCCACACCAAACTGAACTACGCAATCACTACGCAGTCTTAGCTGCCTCTGCGCAGTCCTAAAGGGGATACGCTCTCCTGGTTGATGTTGCTACTCCAATATAATCTGCGACACTGTACCAGCCTCCAACTGAACTGAAATGCACTGTTGAATACACTTGTGAATTCTGGATGTATTCACCAAGGGGAGTTGGGCACTTGCCCAATCTTTCTCAATCACTCGAGGGTTTCTGACCTAGGGCTACCAATGGAGTAGAGAACCAGGTTCTCAACCTCACATACAAGAAAAGGTATCAAATCCAAGCTATCCCTCGATGGCCTCCTTCTCTTCTTTTATATAGATCTCATGGACCCCTCTAGAGCCTTCTATTTTATTATTCTTTTAATCATGGAGCACTTTACCCTCTTATCAAAATATTTTTTTTAATGCGGAAAAGAATAAATCAGCTGCCATGCCTCCTCCGATCACTAAAACTCATGTCCAACCATCGCATCATGTAGGTATTCTCGTTCTGGTTCCAACGGGCTATTACACTAAGGTGTTCTATCACGTATTCCTCTTGGAATGTCACCTTGAGCGTAATTAATTGAGTTAAGCCCAAAAATAACTCTGTTTTCCAAAAGTTGTCGGAATGCACCGGAACGAAAGGCAAACTGTGCAGATGATGGAATATACCAAGTGAATGCCACTGGTGCTCATAGAAACTCCTCAAAATTCCTCCAAAAAGCCCTTGGGCCCACTGATGACACCAACCTGTACCTGTGACCTGTCTGCTCCCAACTCCGGAAGTCCATCCTAACCCTGTCATAAGGAACACCAAAAAAAGGAATATTACAGCTTTAATGGTTTTTGTCCCTAATGATTGTTGATCTCACTTGATCTTGAGAGGTTTATGTATAGTGGAGTTATCATAGCAGCAAAGATCCCTTGGGGGATGGGGCTAGACCCTCTTCAGCACCACTCCAAAGCATAAGTTTGCCCTAGTCTAAGAGCAGAGATGACCTTGATGGTTCAATGTTATCCCTCCAGAGATGAGCATTGGGCTTTGAGATGATTCCAGGTGGTATTACATCCCCTCATGTACACCTAGATGTTGAAACGTTGAGTCAAAGAGCTTGGACATCAAACTACTTGATGATGTGCTTAGACGGACCAAAGACACCCTTAGTAGGCTGACCCTGACCATATTTGATGGAAGTTGCTTTTTTCAGATCCCAAATGAGGATGATTTGACTTTGTAGGGCTTGCACATTCTCCTTGAACCCCAACACTTGTCTTGCATGATGCCATGTCAGCCCCACAATCCCTAGAAGGGTGACATAGGCCTCTTCATGGATGATGCCATGGTTGGGAAGGCATTTTTGGAGATGTACCCATGGGATTTCCTGGAGTGAGGAGTACTCATGGACCTATTCATCACTTGCTTGATGGATATTGATCATTTTTAGAGGATGATGTCATGGTGGAGACCTTTATTTCCCACATGTGTGGGCTCTTTTTAGGCATTTTGTTATGTTTTTGAGCTATTTTAAAGTTGGCTTGTGACTTTTGAGCTTGTTGAATGCTCAAGTGAACTTTTTGTTAATTTTCCAGTGTTTTATGCTTAGCACAATCACTTACAACAATTTTTTTTCACTTAGCAATCACTTTTCCAATAAATTCAATCTTCCAATGACTGTAAGCAATTGTAGATAGAACAGTAATTCAAATGCAATAGAAGACAGCCAAGAACATGAAACAATAGAGACAAGATTTGGTCAAAGACCAAGGAAAAACCCCACAAGGGGGAAAACCCTTTTTAAATTCTTCTTCTATTAAATTGTCAACAAATGTTCAGCAGAGAGATATAATATTCCAATTCATCAACAATAAGTCAAAGGTCAACAGCTTTGACTATCCAATTCAACCAATATGCAATGAGAGATGATCCTAAAAGTCAAATCTGATCCAAAGTCAAAGTCTGCAATTTATGGTCAAAGTCATCAGCAGTTAAAGATGCCCTAACCAGTCAATGTTCAATACTCAAAGTTTCTCCAAATCAGCTTGGTCAACAGTCAAAGGATGTGGCCTTCTTTGTTGGTCAAATCCCAGTCAAAACAGTCAACAAAAGTTTGGTCAAAGGAGAGAGAAATTCAGGAATCAAACTTGAGAATTTTCTGCGGTCAATTGAGGTCAAGGTCTGCAATCAACCCAAGTCAAACTGCCCAGAAAAGTTCAACTTCTTCACCAATCGATTTGGCCTTCCAAAATAGAAATTTTCCAAGTCAAAGTTGGTCAATGACTGGTCAAATTGTCCCAACCAAAAAGTCATCGCAGAAAACAGAGAATGCCTCTTTCACTTTGCACGTGTGGACTCGGACCTCCCAGTTTCAGACCTGTACAAACCAAATCAATCAAGAGAGAGAAGATGTGATGAGTTGATGATGCTCCAAAGTGATGTGACATGATGTGTATCTATATGAGTTGGAGGAGACCCAGTTTGACCTTTAGGCCAATCTGTACTTTTCTGCACATGTGGTTCCATCATTAAAAATAATATTTTTCCTTGACCAAATTAAATTCTTCCAAGGGCTAGGATGGGTCTCTCTGGATGAGGAAGACCCTCCAATAAAGGGAATTTAACCTGAGCTGTCAAATTAACACTTTTTAGGCGTTTTTCTGTAAAATTATGAAAATGAGAATTGGTTTCCCTCATACAAGTAGAGGAGATCTAATTTCATTTACATCATCATTCACTCATCACAATCTCCTCTATTAGGGAGTGTGCATTTGTCCTTGTCTTTTCTACTTGGCCAAAATGTGATCTTAATGCTGCGCATTGCTCTTTGAGGTGGAATTTTGCTTGAAGATGGTTTCATGGGATTGATTGAAATGATTCTTGCGAGAAATTTGTAAGTTTATTGCATATTTTCTATATTTTGCATGTTATAGTGTTTGTAGTAGGGTTCTACATGTGTTGTGGTTAAAATTGCTAAAATTATCTAGAAATCTTGCTCCTTTATGATATGTAAAAATTGTCTTCCTTGAATCCTTTACGAGAACTCTGAGTTGTGCATCTCTTAAATTTAAAATCTTCCATAAAAAGGAACCCATTAGCGTTTGTAAGTAGATTCCCTTGCTATATTACCCTCTTCAACATGGCCATCCTGATTGAATTTGCCCTTGAAGACTCTATTTTTCCATTTAGAACAAAGCACTAGTCTAGGTGTTGTAGATCAAACCCTCTACTTTATTAAATTCTTTCTTTTCTCTCTTTAATTCTAGATATTTAGGATTAGGGTTAGGATTTATATGAAATATTCCTATAAAGTAATTTTCCTTGATGTGTCATCGTTCTTTAAATAGGGATTGCATCAAATAATTGTCTAAAAGAAAAATATAGCAATTATTGCATGTCAAACCCTATCTCTAGGGCTGAAGTCATCATCTATTTGCTGTTGAATGTGTGTTTCAACCATAAAAACTCCATTGTAAACCCTAAATCCTTCAATCTAAGTGAAAGTCTTGATCCTTTGTTCATTTATCACTGTAAAACTTTTTCTTCTGGCTGTTATATGACATTGTATACCCCATCATTGCAAATCTACAAAACTCTAACTTGTAAGAGTTGTATAATTTACTTTAGTGGTCTAAGAGTAGAGTGATTGAACTTTGACGAAAATTATTCTAGCCATCTAGGCTTTGCTAGTAACCTGCCCCCATTATTAGACCTCATTCATCACCTTGAGCCATTCTTACTGAATATCATTTAGGTGATCCTTATAGAGAAGCCTCCATTGTGGCGCAAACACCACTAAATAGCTGGAGAAAGGCTGTTGAGGTGACAGTGGTAGCCGATCTCTTGTTTCCCTAAGGTCTAGACCTGCCTAGTGAGGCTTTGCACTAGGCCTGCAGATTCTGTGGCAACAAGTCCTAAAGTACTGGCCAATAGAAATCATGTTTACATAGATTTTTTTCACAAGCTGCAATGCCCTTGGCTCATCTCCTGATTCCACATTTCATATTCTATATGTTTTCCAATGGTTGGAACTTAGAGGTAATTACCCGCATATTACTACACACTAACCAAAGTCAATTCTAGCTAGGTTCTTGTACATTATGCAATAGCTCTCAACAAAAGTTTTTTACACAACCTCTCAAGAATTTTTTCCGCTAGCTGAAATCACTTGTGTCAATAACTGTGTGTGCCTAGCACCTGCTACAAAGAAATTGTTCAAAGAAGGAAACTTAAGGTTTGAGCAAAATGAATCTCGTCGAACATCTTCAAATATATTGATGCAGTTTGCTATGCATCTTTAGTAAGTCACTTTGATCTTTATGAGAACAAACTCATAACAGGACTTGGAACTTTTATAGTAGTATATAGATAACAATTATTAAATATTAAAATACAAAAGTCCATACATTTTTCATATGCTCTCTAGGCATCAATGGAGATGCATTGCTTCATGATCTCTGAAATAACACTCTCAAACACAATTATCTCATGACTTTGTAACTGAGACATTGCGAAAAGAATGTTGGAAAGAAATATGGTGATTTACCTGCCGATTAAAATTACAATGAGATTTATTGATTGAGAGTTGCAGGGATGGAAATGAGGAACTCCATGAAAGTGAACTTTGAGGGGCAATTTCCCTGGTTGAGTGGGAGGATAGAGTTTTGCTGATTAGTAATGAAGATGTACAAGAGACACTTAATGCCATGCTTGACATTTTTTCAACCTGCACAATGTAAGATATGGTTATAATGAAAGGCAACTGATATTTGATAGAAAAATAAGTAACTCTCAAACACTAGACAACCAATAAAAAGAAGCCTGATAATAGTCTACATATAGGAAATGAAATCAATGCACAATCTGTGAAAAAAGGATAAATCAAAAATGTTTGGCCTCTGATATTGTTATAATCTTAAATTCATCCTAGTTGATAAACAAGGCAATAGTATCAGAATAGTCAAATTCTGTAAGAATTTAGGGTCCGTACATTCATAAATATGATGGCCAGTAGAGAAAATAAAGAAATAATTTAATAATACTGTTGCATCAATACACATCTCTCATGATCTTACATCATGTCTCCATTTATTCCTTGAGTGGCTAAGGATGTTTAACCTATTATTGCAAATATCATGTCTGTTGATTTGTGGTAGCATCGGATCTGCTCTAAGTCTCAAACTTTGTGGAGAGGTTTAGACACATGCATTACAGATAACCCAGAAATTGTTTTGGGAAATTCCACTCAGAAACAATTTTATAAGAAAAATTAATTATTGTTAATAAGAACCCTAAGTCTAACTTAGGAAATTAAAATAATTAATGAGTAATAATGTAAGTTGTGGATGAAACTTCTAGAAAAAGCAGATCAAGTCTAATATAATCTTAACCATTGATTGGAGCCCTAATCTCGGCCGTTGAAGCCCCAATGAGAAGACTATAAAGGAAGACTTGAGGGTCATTTGTGAAACACACCGGAAGGATCAGGTGATCAAATTTTCTGAAGTGAGCAAGTGCTCAAGACGAAAACTAGATCTAAGTGATTCTTCATTGCAGCGAAGGGCAGAGATAGTATCCGGAGAGAAATCTTTATCAGCCAGAGAATCATCAACTGAGAAGGGCAGAGAGAGATCCAGCAGCTACTGTGCAGTGCCAGAGAGACTGACGTAGAGCCACGTTGGCACTGTGCAAAGACAGCGCAGAGCCACATAGAGGATGCGCAGAGGGCCATAGGAAATCGGAGAGTTTGCTGAAAGATCGATTTCAGAAGCCAGAAGCCGGGGCGTGAGACCAAGAGGCAAAGATCGAAATTTCAGTGAACAGATTGATTCACCAGCTGAGTGACACAGTGCCCAGGAGGGTTGACACTGGGACTGCGCAGTGACTACACAGAGACAGCGCAAATCTTGCCAGAGGCACATCATTCAATGGCCATATCAACCGGGATTTCCAGCGATAGAGTGAGGTAACCTCACTAATCTTTCTGTCAGTCATATTCTCTGTAACTGATTTGACCGGTGAGACAATCGGAGATGTATTCAAACATTACTGCTGCTTAATAATAAAACCCTCAAATATGTTGCACCAGTTAAACCACATTAGGTTTTTCTGGGAACATTCGTCCAAAAATAACAGTGTCCTATGTGTGTGTTATTTCTCTTGCTCAGATTTATGCTATCAAAGGTAATTTAATTAAGTGAAGGTTGCTTCAGTAACTGCTTTGATATTTTAAGAAGTAATCTGCAAATAGCTTGTTAAACCTAATTTACAAGTAGAAGAAGTAGTTCAGTTTGTTGCAGTAGGGATTCCAGATGTAGATCTTGGAATTTTCACATGGTATCAGAGCGTTGATTGTGAAATAGGAAGAGCCAAATCCGGCACTGAGTCAGAGGTCGAAGAGTTGCAGAAAGCAGAAATTGGAATCACGAGCGGGATTGCGCAGTCCAGGCTAGGAGGGCTGAAATTTCCGAGAAGGTCTCTCTCTGAGTGAGTCGACAGAGAGGTAAGACTTCCAGATCGGAATTTTAACGAGCCAAAGGGAGCAACGCAGAGCTGGTGGGACGTAGTTTTCTGCAAGCAGAATTTTTTTTGCTAGGCAGAAAGTCGTCAAAAGAGGAAGCAGCAGCACAATAACGGAATTTTCTTCCTCGGGAAGTTCCTAACCGGGGAATTTCAGTTTTTCCAAGATCTGAGCAGCTGATCTACGAGCTCCACAAGGAGTGTGTAAGCATGTCTAGTGTTGCGCAGAGGGGGAAGAAGAGGAGCAGATTCGACATTTAGATGGCCATGGCAGCTCACAGGCTTAGAGATAAGGACTGGTTGGAAGGAGCCTCCAACTACGTGATCTGGAAGGCAAGAATCACCTGTCTTCTATATGAATATGATCTCAAAGCTCTTCGTTATGAACACGGTAGTTGTCCCTGCAGATCCAGATCCGTCGAAAAAGTATAGGGCTAATATGGTGAAGGCAAAAAGGCTGCTCTTGGATGGAGTCAAAGATCACATAGTGTTCCATATAGCCGGCAAAGATACTACCAGGCAGATGTGGGAAGCCTTGGCCACGTTGTATGAAGGATCTTCCGAGCAGCCGAAGATGTACTTAGAGCAGCAAATGAGGATGGCGCAGATGTGGAAAGGGGAGCGCATTGTTTTGTTCCTGACTAGGCTTCAGGAAATCCATGACAACCTTGCAGTCGTGGGGTCTACCCCTTCTCCTACAGCAATGGTGAGACTGGCTCTTAACGCAATCACTGAGGATTGGCAAGTATTTGTCCAGAGTATCCTGGGCAAAGCAACCTTGCCAAGTTGGGAAGAGATGTGGGCTAAGGAGAGACTTGGTCAAGTGAAAACGTGATGGTAGTAGTGGCAGTGGATCAAAGTTGAAGCAGGAGGAGGAAGAAAATGTAGCCCTTGCATCCAAAGGGCAACAGGAGCAGCGGAGACGTAAGAAAGACATCTCGAAGATCAAGTGTTTCAAGTGTGGTGAACTTGGTAACTATGCTTCCCAGTGCACTTTGAAGCAAAAGGACAAGGACAAGAAATACGATCCGAAGGCTATGACCGCGAAGATCGATGAGGATGAGTTCGCCATGAGTGCCCACCCATCTCTAGGAGGGAGATGGGGCAACATTGAGCTGTAAGTTCGCAAGAACTTCAGTTGGGCAGGATCCTTAATGAGTCCACCTCTCAAATCATACCTTGCTACGAGTGCCCAAGATCAGCAGTAGCAGGCCAGAGGAGTTTTCAATCGATGCAGAGGAGTGCAGAAACGACATATGCAGTAGTTAGCAACAAGGTTACTTGGGAGTGGGAGCAGGAGCGCCATTTTCAGAAGCTCCCGGTTTGGGAGCGTTTTTTTATAATATATATATTTTTATATATTTTTATATATTTTTATATTTTGATGCATATGTGTCAACAAAAGCATGTACAATGATGAATTAGACATAAAAAACATAAAAACATAGATTGAACCATATAACATCAATCATCTAGAAGTTATAATCTTCTAATCTAGAAGATTATGTTTCTAATCTAGAAGTTAGAAACATTCAACATATTGACTCTTGAGTCTCATGATTCATCAATCTTAAAGTTTCAAGCTTTCAAAATTCAATATATAACATTTATCATCATCGATTCATTGATCACCATAGTTGTACTTGTAAGCTAAGTGTAACATTTACAAAAAATAATATTTAACATGAAATGAAATGTTATAAAATGAAACGAAATGAAACAACTTTCAAATTTCATGAAGCATCATATTCATAATTCATAATGAGTTATAAACTTATAACTGCCAACTTCAAAGTTTCAAACTTCAAACTTAAATTGTCATATATTGTTTACAAAAAATATCAAATTAAATATGAAATAGTCAAGTTTCAACAGTTATAAAAAGTTAAAAACTACTAGAAACTAGAAAAGACTAGTAAATCTATTTTATCTATTGTTTGCCCTCTTGCCACAAGAAATGTCTAATTTTTAAAATTTGAGCAGATCGTGGTAATGGTAGTCTTCTAAGGCTTGGCCTTAATGCTTGTTGACATCGTCTTCCCTTAGAAAATATAATTAAAAAATGTGAATAATTTCTCTAGAAATGTTAAGGGGTATTTGTAAAGATGTAAGAATGAAGAATAATTTCTCTAGAAACATTAAAGGGTATTTGTAAAGATGTAAGAATGAAGAGAAGATACTTTATGTCAGACAGCCACTTAAAGATAGTGATCCAATAAAATATTTACACAAATTCCCAAGATGTAACCTAGAAGAAAATGAAAAAGCCCTAACCTGTGGTGTCTTGGATGAAATAATGTGAAAATTGTCAACCATAGAAATCTAGATGGTTGTAAAGATTTAAAAATCTTAAAAACGATGGCGTATTAATAAACACTAAACACATATTGAGAAAAGCACATGATACATCTAGTTTTTGGAACACATCTAACAGAATATCATCTTAAAAGATACGGTAAGATATTGTAATGTTGGGGTCACATTAGACAGCTTAAACTAGGCTTTGATTTTGATATCATTGTGCAAAAAGCCACATGCTTTTTTATGTGATGGCCGCTTCAGAAAAAAAATGGGATCTTGCCTAATAAAATATAATAGAGTTAAAATCTTAGAGCCGTAAGTGAGTCCCCAGGGGGAGAATGGGATCTGCACTTTAGCTGAATGCTTAGGTATTCATCATGTCCAACAAGTGGAGAACACGTAGAATGTGTTGCTAAGGAATAAATTAATTTCTTTTAAGGAAATGGGAAATTCAACCTAGATGGCATATCATTAATTATCCAAAGTTTAAGCAATTGCATTTTCATCAACTTGTTACCCACTTTGCCATTAAGGTCGAAAAATCTCTAAGAAATAGTAGATGGGAAAATACACAAGCCCCCATCTCATGCAAGAAATATGGCCATGACCTAAAAGGGTAGAGGCATTCATGAAACATCAACAAATATTTCGGTCATCCATCACTGTCTCCAATAAGATGGCATATCGTGATTGCAAAGGACTGTCAACTTGGTTTCAATGTAAGAAAGGAGTAGGTGTAAGGCATTAACAATAGTACAAAGAATGATTTCATAATATTTAGGCCCTTTTTACAGTGGAGAGAAATTGTTGTTGAATTAAACACTGAGTTTCAAAGGGTCATATATTCTGCTTATAATAACTACAATACAATGAGTCTTAAATATAAGCTTTTGTTTTTATTCCTTAATGAAAATTAGCCTTTACTCATATCTTGGCAGTTGATCCTTGCATAAAAGGAATATGATGTATGCTTTTCAACTAGTTTGAACAAAATCCATTCCACTTTATGGGAGGAAATTTTGTCTCAAGATTGTTAAAGGACGTACCTTTCCTGGGTTTACAATAAAATAATGGCCATTACCAAATGGAATTGTATCATAATATGTTAAAAAATAGTTGATACACAAATTATATTGATAGTATAGTTAGGTTGGCAAATGGATGATTTAAGCAAATGGAGAGCAAGTAATTTCATTTAGGACCAAGTCTTTAAGCAAAAAAAACGCTCCCGAAAATGCTCTCTCCCTAAAAAAATGCTCCCTTTCTAAAAAAACGCTCCATCCCTAAAAAAAAAAACGCTCCCTAAAACTCTCCCTCCCTAAAAAAACGCTCCCTAAAATGCTCCCTAAAACGCTCCCCGAAAACAGGGAGCGTTTTTCCTGTTTAGGGATCGCGCTCCCGAAAATGCTCCCTGAGGGGACCATTTTTGGGAGCGCGCTTCCGAGCGCTCCCAAAACGCTCCCGCTCGCAGCGCGAATTGGGGACGGGTTCGAGAGGGGGGAGAAGCTCCCCCGCAAGCTTGGTTAGCAGAGCAGAGTTGCAGCAGCACAAAGGGACGCAGTGCAGAGCAATAGCAGCGCAGTGCTTCGGAGGGACAGCATGCGTCTAGCAGCAATCAGAGTTTCAACATCAAGATGCATCCTGAACACTTGTTCAGATTCATGGATTTTTTTTTCAGTTGCTTCTCTCAGCAGCTGAGTTGCAGTGCAGAGTTAGCAGTGGCAGTGCTAGCAGCAGATGCAGCATTTGAGAGGGATTTGCAGTACGAATGCAGTGTTGATCGTGGTAGGGTCAGCAACAGCGCAGTGATTGATTGGCAACATGTCAGACATCATCAGCAAAGAGGGAGATGCTTCAGAGTCAGAGCAGTGTGCAGCAGGGCATATCTGTTAGAGCAATTTCCTTGCTAAGAGGGAGTATTGATTTGTGGTAGCATCGGATGTGCTCTAAGTCTCAAACTTTGTGGACAGGCCTAGACACATGCATTACAGATAACCCAGAAACAGTGTTATAAGAAAAAATATTTATTTTTAATAAGGACCCTAAGTCTAACTAAGGAAATTAAAATAATTAACGAGTATTAAAGTAAGTTGCGGCTGAAACTTCTAGAAAACGCAGATCAAGTCCAATATAATCTTAGTCATTGATTGGAGATCTAATCTCGAACGTTGAAGTCTCAACGAGAAGACTATAAAGGAAGACTTGAGGTCATTTGTGAAACTCACCGGAATGTTCAAGTGATCAATTTCTCTGAAGTGAGTAGTGCTCAAGACGAAAACCAGATCTAAGTGATTCTTCATTGCAGCGAGGGGCAGAGATAATATCCGGAGGGAAATCTTTCTCAGCTGGAGAATCATCAGCAAAGAAGGGTAGAGAGAGATCCAACAGCTACTACGCAGAGCCAAAGAGGCCGACACAAAGCCACACTGGGATTGCGCAAAGACAGTGCAGAGCCAAGCAGGGCTACGCAAAGGCTACGCAGAGGGCCAGAGGATATTTGAGGGTTTGTTGAAAGATCGATTTCAGAAGCCAGAAGTCGAGGTGTGAGACCGAGAGGCAGAGATCAGAATTTCTATGAAGCAGATCGATTCACCAGCTGAGTGACAGTGCCCAGGAGGGTTGATGTTGGGACTGCGTAGAGACAACACATAGCCTGCCAGAGGCACATCATTCAGTGGTGGAATCAGCTAGGATTTCCAGTGATAGAGTGAGGTAACCTCAATAATCTTTCTGTCAGTCATATTCTCTGTAACTGATTTGTTCGGTGAGACAATCAGATATGTATTCAGACATTACTGTTGCTTAATAATAAAACCCTTAGATCTATTGCACCGATTTTCTTGCATTGGGTTTTTCCGGGAACAATTGTCCAAAAATAACGGTGTCTTGTGCGTGCATTATTTCTCTTGCTCATATTTATGTTTTCACATGTAATTTAATTAAGTGAAGGTTGCTTCAGTAACTGCTTTGATATTTTCAGAAGTAATCTGCAAATAGCTTGTTAAATCTAATTTACAAGTAGGAGAAGTAGTTCAGTTTGTTGCAGTAGGGATTCCAGATCTAGATCTTGGAATTTTCACAATGTCGGCCATATATGAACAATATCCGAAATATAATTTATCAACAATATTAGGGAAAATATCGCAAAATATTAGCGAGCATGAAAAAATACAAAAATATTCATTTTTTTCAAACATCTAAAGTAAAAACAACATCAAACAAACTAACCACATAAATATGAAATGAAAATTGATATATAAGATGCATAATATGTCAACTGATACATTACACATACTGAACCTCAATAGTTGTCCTGAAACCTGACATGCTAACACAAAATCACATAAAAAAAATAATAATGTATCACATGATTCATCTTTCATGAGTCATCTAGATACTACAATGATAAAATGAAATATACTATGGAATTATTGATTCCCTCTTCCCCTTTCACGGGCAAAGGTAACCCCTCCTCTGGAGATAGTAGGAGCTAGGGCTAAGGTAGATGCTAAAATGGAAGTGAAACATCTTCTACTTCTCTAAATCTCCTACTCCAAAGGTATTTGCATTGGAAGTGGAGCATCATCCTCCTCCTGCTCCTCCCTCTCCCCCTCACCTACTTCGGGTTATCATTGCACTCCTCCAATCACTCAAACGCCTCCTCCATGATAAACCTCTCGGACTCCACTCTCCACTAAATCATGATGTCAATTGCATCCATTGTAATGGCCTCCATGTTAGGTGTTTTTATCAATTCGCTTCACCCACAACTGGAGATTACAATAGACATAGACATGACATTAAGGCATATGGATTCTAACATGTGTGAGGCTCATATTACAATTAGAGGATGATGAGTTATAAATTAATAAATTATAATAAACTAAAAACTTAATTTGAACATTTCTAACCCATTGCTCATGTTGGTGTGTAATTTTTCGAACACTTAATTTGAACATTTCTAACCCAATGCGGAGGTTGGTGTGTGATTTTCCAAACATGTGCAAGTTGCACTCACACCCTAAAGTGTTGCAGCTTGCAAGTTTAAATGAGCACCCAAATGGCAAGTTTGTATAAATCCGATACTATTCTACCATAGTTTTTCCACCAAACATCTAAATGGATAAACCATTTTTTTAAACAAAGACTTCAATTATATTTCCATAATATCAAATGCATAGAGAGGAAAGACATTCAAAGTTGAAACAAAATGAAGCTTACTTGGCATTCTAGTGGCCCTATCTTGTTTAGCCATGTTATAGCTATTACCCACCACTTCATAGGTGATATCCCTAGGAGAATTTTTTTTCTCCATGATGGACCTCAGCCGACAGCCCCTTGCAGCCCTCAACTAGCTCGTTGTGCCATTTCTCCGCCACTTGAGCTAGTCGTGTGGTCCCTCACCCATCTGTATTGATCGTATGTTTGAAGGTGGACCTCCAAAACCTAAAGGTGTGTCTTGTCATTTGGTAATTGAATATTGGGTTTACTTATCATGGACACTTCCTGGCATGGATTGATAGGGGGATTTGGTGGAAAGAGTGGGCTTAGTTTGTGCTTTTGTCCCCTTGATGTCTTTTGGATGTTACCCTTGTATTTTAGCCCTGTGGGATCTCCTTTATTGACCATTTGGTTTTAGGGTGGTACTACTTGGGAAAACCCGGCTTTGGCTGTGTGGTCCGCTCCCTTATCCACATTCTCCCCCACCTGGGTCCACATTTCCTCACTGGGTCCACATAGGGTTAGCCTCCCCATTCCCTTGCCCCCACCTTGGGTTAGGCTTGGAACGATGCCCTGGAGGTTGAAGCAGTTGAAAAGAAAAGTAAAAGCATGAATGGCCACATTCAACAGGAAAATGTACCACAAGTTGCAAAACATGGTCGGGACAAACATATTAACACGTGGGCAAAAGCCAAATGCATGAGCTCTACCCCATACCCATGGCCATCACCCTGGTTCCATAGGCCCCAGATGAGCCTCCTTTATCATTCAGGAACCCATGATTGTCCCAACCCCTGGAGGGAAATGAACCACCCTACCAAAAAGGGGGTAATCACTACTATATCTTACACATCATGCTCTTTTCCTTTGAACCCCGAACAGTTAATAAAAGAAAAATCATAAAAGGCAAAAGGAATATAAAGAAAGGTGGAAAATCAAGGTTGGGGCACCTCATGTACCGTGATTTCTCCCTCCTACACATTATACACCCAGGTGTGGACCTCCCTTTCTCTAGCCACCCTTGTGCCCCGATATGTGGCCCAGGATTGCCCCTCTCATTCCCTATTCCATTTCATCTCTTTGTCACATGTCACAACCATTTGAGCATGTACCTTGGACATACTATCCCCTCTAAAGGTAGAAACCACCCAATAAGATACCTGGCTAACCCCCTTTGGAGCTTGGAGACATTAGCACATGCCAAAGCCCACTACAGAAGGGTGTGCCATTATGAAGTGTCCACTTGTTTGTCCATGGTTTTGTAAGCTCTTTTACACGATTACTCTAATGACTTGTGTACTGGAAGGCTAGGGGGCGCATTGGATCTTATGCAGGATTGCAAATGGTGTCCATTTGGATTTGGTCTCCCTATACGAGGTTCCAACCACCCAGAGGACTACATTGGCACATATAGGGTGTGTGTAGAGAGCCATGGGCCTCCACAGCAGTAGACAACACTCCATGGATCCCTAGAGATGTTCGGAGATGGCTAGAGATCCACTTTTTGGACGAGGAAGATGCACTTGGTACACTTTGCGCAGCTGGCCTCACAGGTGCACCACACACTTGGCAGGTGTCCCAGGACTTGTATGATGACATGGCAGTGTTTATTCCATCATGTGAGCCTTTATAGATGGTCTATAGGCATCTTCGGCTCATATGGAGACCCATGAGGTCATTGGTGTGCCCCCACACCCACTGGGAGCACCACAGGTTTATTGTTTGGAGAACAAGGGACCACCCTCTTGTCCATCGCTTTGGAGGAGTTTATTCATCATTATGGCACTTATGGGTATCATCAGGCCTCTTGGAGGGCCCTACGACATCCATAGATTATTATTTGACCTCCTGAGAGGCTTATTATTTCATTTGTGAGCTAGTTTGGTGGGCTTGTCACCAAAAGTTAGTTTATTTGCACATTATTTTATTTTTAGGGGCTAATGTAGGCCCATTGGGTAAATCGAACTCCTAATTGGTGTATAAATAGGAGTTAGTTGGATTCATTTGTATCATCACTTGAATTGGGATCTCTCTCTCTTTAGAGAACTTCACATTTTTCCTTAGAGGATATTTTTTGGATGATGGATGAATTTTGATGTATGGATTGGTTTCTTTCTATCTTGGAGCTTCTTAATTGCAAATGTGATGTTGGTTGGATATACTGTCTAACATTGTAAGTGCAAATTTAACGTTATTTTTCTTTTGTTGCATACATTGGAACTTCGCTATAATTAGGACTAATTGTTGTATGTATTTAATGTGGAATTATGTGTCTATTTAGCTTATTCTATGTGTGGGCCATTGTTAGATGAATGAAATGTTCTAGAGATCATGTTATCTTCATAATCTTGCACCATTTGTATGAAGTATAAATGCTTAAAAGTCATTTTTCCTCTCTTCCCTCTAACATTGGACGAAGTTGACTTTTGGAGCCTCCTTCAACAAGAAACTATATCCGTCTTTGCAATATCCCAAATTGGGATTAAATAGTAATACAAAGCAAAGTAGACTAAAAACTACAGCAAACAGGAAAACACCATTAAACACAAAAACTGGAAGCCAATAAACAATGCTGAGCCATTTTATTATTTGTTGGGAAAGAGTACAAATCAGGTGTTGAAAGGATTGCACCTAGGCCTGCTCAAAGCAAGCTAAAAGACCAACGCAACCTAAGCAAAACTTTTGCCGAAACTGAAACTACGTGGCTCAATCACTGCGCTGCCTAGCCCAGAACTACCACTGTTGGCTGTCTTCGGACTGATGGTTAAGCTACTTCCTGTGCTCGAAAAATTTCGAGAATTGACCACCAAAGTCTCCTCAACAAACCCACAAAAACCTGCGAAGGGTTTGCTAAAAGCTCGACCCCGGAAATTGCCCCCCTTGGGGCTTGGTACGCTGCTCTGTTGGGGAAATCGAACTCGTGGATGGAACTGCTGGTAAATGCCTCCAAAATGCTGCCAAAATCCCTGGTAGGAGGTGGCTAGCCTCCCCTCCAAATCCTTTGACTGAACTCCTCTGTTCTCCCACACTTCCGACACGTCCTCAACACTGGACTGCGCAATCTACACTGCCTCTGCATTGCCCTAAAGGGACTAAGCACTCCCTGTTGATGCTGCTATGGAATTCCCTCACAAAATTGCTGAACTCCTCTCCTGAGCGGGCACTCGAAGTCCCCCGAGGTAGAGGTTGAGATCTCTGCTTGAAGATCTCGTTTGTTGAACAACACTGCAGACTTGGCTCTCCGACTCAAGCATGCTCAGCCAAAATGACAAAGAGAAATCAAATGTATGAATGACCAAATGAGCCTTCCCCTCTTCCTTTTGTCCATTGAGCCTCAATGCATTCCTTGGGCCCCACCTAGGCCTGCACTGCCTCTCCATGAGTAAATCGATTGTTGCCTTCCTCCAGCCCAACCCATGTTGTTCTCCTCTTGCCTTCTCTACACTGCCACCTAAGGTCACATCGGCCCCACCACTAGAGCCATAATTTTTACTTAGGGACTATAGGAAAAGGCTTTATTTGGCTTAGTTATTATTTATGGGTCCCCTACCCACTTTATTTCTGCCCAACATTAGGAAATGCCAAATTAACCAAAAATTAATATTTCAATTAACCCACTGCTAATTTGGAATATTACAGTCCTCCCCGCCAAAATGTTGCTTGTCCTCAAGTAACTGCAAAGATGGGTGTTGAAGAATTTGTTCCCCCTACCAAGTGGCATCCTCATCCTGAAGGTTCCTCCATCTAATCAAGTACTCCTTCACCACCCTATTCCTTAAGCGTCTCTCTCTAGTGTCCAAGATGGCCTCGGGTTGTAGCTCCAAATGCCCCTCATCCTCTGTAGGAGGGAGCTCAGTAGCTGCAGTCACTTGATGTCCCAATGCCTTCTTTAGGCATGAGACATGGAAGATATTTGGATCTGGCTCCCTAGTGGCAACTCCAGCTCATATGCCACCTCTCCAACCCGTCGGACAACTCAATACGGTCCATAGAAGCGAGGTTTGAGTTTTTCAGCTCCCTTCTGCTTCAGTGTAAAACGCCTGTATGGCTAAAGTCGAAGGTACACCAAGTCCCTCACCTCAAACTGCCTCTCCACACAGCCCCGATAAAGCATTCATCTTTTGCTGCTTTTGCGATGTCCTCAAGTTACCATTGAGAGTCTTGAGACTGTCTTGACTCTCTTAGATCCAGTCTTTGGCCCTGGGGGCCTTACTTGGCCCAAAAATAGCATCAGCAAACGTTAATGCATCACAACCATAAAAAGCACGAAAAGGGGACATACTAATGGACATATGGAAAGTGGTGTTGTAACAGTACTCCCCTAAGTGTAGCCAATGCAGCCAGGCCTTTTGCTGCCCTGTAGCATAGTTTCGCAAGTAGCCCTCCAGCCACTTGTTCACTATCTCTGTCTGCCCATCAGTCTGCAAATAGTAACTCGTGTTGGGTGTGAGCTCTATGCCCACCAATCAGAACAACTCTTGCCAAAAACCTCCCATAAATCTATTGTCCTAATCGTTGACTATGGTTTTTGGAAGACCATGTAGCCGGAAAATATCTCTGAAAAAACAACTCGGCCACCTATGAGGCTGTGTACTAAGCTGAAATAGCAAAGAAGTGTGCATACTTCGTCAACCGGTCAACTACGACGAAGATGCAGTCTTTTCCTTGCACCATGGGTAACCCCGTTGTTATCACTCTAATAATTCTCAAATTGTGAGATTTTGATTTAAAGTCTAAGAACACTAGAGGTAACCACAGACCAACTTTTAAACTCTAAGATCTAGCCTTCTTAGGGTTTAGAGAGGGCTCTCTCTTTAAGATTTAACTTTGTTTTGATTATAAAATATTAGGCTAGTTATGATTGTTCAAATTGGTTTGGTTTGGTTTGGTTTGTGTGGGAAAAATCACTTAATGAGATGGATAGTGGGAAATTTGTTTGTCCATTGGGCTAAGGAGTCAAAAGTCAAGCAGACAGAACTAGGATTAAGGTCAAAAAGTCAAATGTTTTCAGGGCAAGATAGACAAGTCTTTGAAGATCTTGCAAGGCTGATTTGGCGAAGTGGTTTGATCGAGACAAAGAGCAATGAAGGATTTTTTAATCCAGATAAGGAAGTAGTAGACAGAGGTCAATTGAAAGAGGGAGCAATTAAGGGTTCCCTACTATGGAAATCAGCAGAAAACATAGAAATGATAAACAGTAAAGACAGGGTGCTTTTAACAAATCCTGAAATAATACTCCTGTTTATTCATTCAAATTTAGAATACATAATGGATGCATGAAAACATGAGAAGATAAACAATGACAAGTAGAAAGTACTTCACTTCAATGGCTCATCACATGAATCCTGAAATATGATGCTAGATGATCTGATCCAGTCTGCTACTCGAAATTTGCAACAAAAAGCTTCCAAGTCCAACAAAAATGACTATATAAATCTTCAGCAATTTATTCCACAATAATACTTCAAAAAGTGAAATATTTATACAAAACTGTTTACAAAATATCTTAGAATGCTTCTAGGAATTATCTAAGGAAAAATAAAATATCTTTACAACAAAATAGAGATAGTTGCTTAACAAATCAACAAGTTGTCCTATTTATCCAAATAAAATAGAAAATTGTTTGTGGATTAGGTGCAGCTAGCTGCCTTGGTGTCCTCTTTGCTAGCATAGATATTTCAAATCTGTTTTGAAATGTTATCTTCTTTATCTTATACTCTTTAGCTTTGATTCTCTTTAACTCTGATACTCTTTAACCTCTGTAAAAATTGCCTTACTGCTGTAATTTTATGTTTTGACTATAAAAATCAGCAAATTGTTTTTGTCTTTCTTTTTGCAATTTGACTTTTAAAGTAAGTCAGTGAGTGATTGCCAAGCTTCATCATTAGGAATTTGTACCTTTTTCAGCTTCCTGAAGTTTTCATCTGCCTCAGTATATCTGGCAAATGTTGGTTTTATGACAAATAAATGTCTTATCTCATGTTGAAGATAAAACAAGTCTTCAAAACTTCTGTGTAAGACCTTTCTTGTAGGAATACCTTGCCATCCTATTTTTTCAACCTGCTCTTTTGCATACTCTCTCATTTTCTTATTATAGTATTCCTGTGGCATGAGTTTATCATTAATGACCAGAATGTTAGGCAAACTTCTTTACCTCAAATTTTCAAATTTAACCATAAACTTTGTTATGCCTATGTTCATATTTTCATATTTCTCTTCAAGTTGTTTCATCAGATTCTTCTTTGAAAGGACTTTCCTTATTTCAAGGATTGTCTCTGTCCTATCAGTGATTTCTATTTCTTCCAACTCTTGTTTGTTTTTACTGTTGAGAAACTTTATCAATTCTATGGCTTGTTCAGGTTTGTCTCCTAGCTCATCTTTTGTTTTCTGCATTTCTGCTTGTGCTACCTTCAGTAAATTTCTCTGCTCATATATCACCTGGATTGAGGGCCAAACATCATTGATGGCTTCAATGATTTTACTCCATAGCTGATTCTTCACATAAGAAACTGGTTCAAGGTTAAATCTTTTTGTAGATTCTTCAACTCAGTATTTAACCTGTTAGCCCTTTGTTCATGTGTTTTAGCATTGAGTTGAGCTAACTTTTTGGTGTCTTCAAGATTGTCAATTACTTTCTTCAATCTGTTAATTTCACTTGTTTGAAGTGACATTTCTTCCATGGCTTTCACTAGTTTACTAGCCTCATCTATTGGCTGCACTATTGATGTAGAAGACTATGTGGTTGAAGTTGTGGATGATGTCACTGGCACTGCAGTAGCCAGTGGTTCTTTTGGTGCCAATTCTTCTGCCAGAGTTGAAGGCACAGCAGAAGTAACCATGGGAATTACTGTAGGAGTTTCCTATGCTTTTGTAGTTTCTCTTTCATGGACAAGCTTGTCCATTTGGATTTCCATCTCTTTTATCTGTCCTGTTAATTGAAAAATCAAGTTCATCATGTCATCTTTTTTATTTTGCTCTTGTACTATTTCTCTGGTCTGTGGATGTTCAATTGGTGGAAGCTTAAGCTATTTCCTCAATCTGCAATGTCCTCTTTCTTTTTCTTCACTAACCATTCTGCTACTTTGACATTTGCAAGATCATATCCTACTTGAATGACCAATTCTTCTAAAGACTTAGTCCTAAGATCTTTAGCATATGATGAGGCCTTGTCAACCTTCATTTGATCCCTCATGTTTATGATTGTATTCTGAAGTTTGTTGATACTCATAGCCTTGGTAGTTATTGTAGAATATAACATCTCTGAACTTTGACTATGAAACTCAATCTTATCTAGTGCATGAATACTTTCTGTGGGCACTTCAAGATTAATTTTCTTGTAGTCTGCAACTGTCTTAGGAGTCTTGACTGTTGGTTGAAGCACTGACATAATCAACTTTTTGTTTGAGTAGTCAAAAGCTGATAAAAGTATGTTTTGAATGCCTGGTGTTTGCTTCAAATATTGAGAATAAATCTCATTCTTGATTTCTTCATTCTTTGTCTTGATTTGCTTATATTTTTCCCTAATATCAAGATCTTTTTCTTATGCTGTCTGTGAGGAAGATGCCTCCAAATTCTGTTGTTTCTCTATGACCTGAGTGTTTGAATTATCAGGATTTCCTTCATTTAAAATCTCTGTTGCTGGCTCATTTGTATTGACTGTAGTAGCATCTTTATTTATCATTGGAACATCTGTGTCTTCTACCTCTATAGTCACTTTTCCTTTATCAACTGAATTCTTTAGGCTTTTTATTGTATCTAATTTTAAACCTTGTCTCAGTTGTTGTCTCAGCAGTGTATGTTCCTTCTTCTCTGAGTCTTTTAGTAGCTTTTTCTCCTTGATTTGCAATTTGCAAGGTGTGACTAGTATCACCCTGTTTAACTGCATCTACCAAAGTGTTTTCTAGCCACTCAGTTTGATTGACATATTTTTCAATTTCTGGTTTTTTCTCATGTATATAAGGTGTTAGTTTGCACTTAACCCTCATTTTGCTCAATATTCCTTGTGGATCATAGTTCCATGAGAATCTCCCTTCAAATCTATACTCAAGTAATTGTTTTGTTGCTTCTTGTTCTGCATCTCTGTGATTATGAATAAATGGCCCCACCTGATTTTTTAACTTAAATTGGGTCTTCTTCTTGGCTGCTAGGAAGTTGATAGAATCAGAATTTAAGATTTGCCTGATATATTCCATGGCAAAGAATCTCAATGGTACATATTTAGGTAGTTTCCAGGGTAATAGATTAGACCCAAAAACTCTGATTTCTGTATGTTTCTCATATAAGTACCAATCACCAGTTCTAGTGTGCTCTAATAGCTGTAGAACTTTCTTCATTTCATCACTGATTCTAGGTTGTTATGTATTTGTCAACATATTTATCAATGGATGGACAAAATTATCTATAAACTCTGCATAAGTGAATTCTGAGGACTCTTTTCTGATCAAAGAAGTCCAAAAGATCACTGAAAGTGGATTTTCTTTTATATCAAGCTTCTGGAGGGTTATAGGGAACTTGTCTGCTTGAAAATACAAGAATATATGGAAGAGAAAGGATGTATCTAAATACTCCTTCAGTGGGCAATTTGACCAGTTGATCATGGATATTGTCAGATATATACTCAGCATAATTGAAAATTACAGAGAGAGGTTGTCCTCGTGCAAAAGTAGATAGAAACCCTAGGATTGATTCATCAATATGCTCATATGTAAAGTATCCTAAAATAAATGACAACACAGAAATAACATGCCAAGACCCTTCTGGAAATTTTGAAGTAGAATATGGAGGGTTGATTTGTGGAATTTCAACATGTAAAGGCATGAACACTTGAAATATCTGAAACCTTTTGGGAAAATCAAGACCAATGTACAACTTTGTAAGTGCTTCTATTGACAAAGGAACTGCTTTGGGATCATGTTTGAGTTGTAACATCTGGTTTATGGACTCAGTGGTAATTGTAAATAGTACCTCTTTGTTTGCATTCATCATTGCTCTATGTTCAGGTGAATAATAACTCTGACACAACCTAATAAGCTCTGGGCATTAATGAATGACTGGAACAACATATTTGGGTAGGTTTGATTCCCAAATTTGAACTTCTTCAACCTAATCTAAGGGCTTTTCATAACTCCAGCAATGGAGGTCTAACAGATTAAATTCAACAACTGGATCTGATATTTTATAGTCTACATCTGCTAAAAGTGTGTGTTCAATGTCTACAACAGGAGGTTGTAGAGGATTTACAATGATTGTAGTCTTGGAGGACACGGCTGGATTGGATTTTGACATTTTTAGGCTTACTGGATAACTGAAACTCTGTTTTAAGCTTTCTGGACTCTTTGTAAGATTAAATGGTTTACAGAAGTGCTTGTTGCTTTAACAGAGGTTTTTGTATGCAGAGTATGGACAACTTGGTTTTCTTTGAATTAAACCCTTCTATTTTGACTTTTAACTGTTCTTCAGACTTTCACAGGTTTAGGAGATGATAAAACAAGGGTTTTATCTGTTTTTTGGATAATTCTGGACTGAAAAATTATTAAAATTTAGCACAAAGGGTTAGGGTTACCTGCGGAGGATTTCTAGGCAATTAAGGAGTCTTATAAGGTCTGCAAAGACTGAAAATCAATTCGATTTTTCCTTTAAAATTGTATGCAATATTTGAAACAGGGTTTTTAATCAAATTTTGATAGGGTTTTAGCTTTTTTCGGGCAAGTAGAAACTTTCTTTGAGCAAATAAGCTTTTACTGTACTCAATTCTTTCAGCAAATTCTTTTTAGAATGATAACAGGCTTGTTTTTCTCGGAAAATACTTGTTTGTGCAGGTATTGGTCTTTGTAACAGTTTCTGAGGTGTCGGAATGAGTTTCTGGTTGCTTTTGAAGGCAATCTGGGACTTTTCAAGTCTTTAGCAGCAGTCTGGGATCATTCTGCAGTCTTGACATCAACTGCGTGGCGTTTTTGTTGGTTCTGGGCTTGAATCAGTGTACAGGCTTCGTTCTTTCCAGTCGGGAGGACTAACACAGTGAAATAGCACAGGAAAGGGTTTAATGGCGCAGTTTAGAGGTTTATTGAACGTTTTAGGTCTAAATTAGCCTGCATTAAATGGCGGTCATATCAAACAGTGGTGGTGTTGGTCTTCAAAGGCGAAAACCATTGGCGGTTTATCGCACGAGGGATGGGCAGTAAGTTCTTTTGGTTGGATCGGATGCGATCCAATAGGCTGTTGCCGCGTGGAAATGGTTATCGTCGCGCATTTTAAAATGCAATACTGCATTTTGATCGTCGGATCTGGGAGGGCTAATACGAACGGTTGCGATTTGATTCTTAAGTTGCTCGGTGGAAAAGGTGGGGTCTGGGCTTTTATATACGGCGGAGTTATTTTTTGATTGGCGGGGATAATGTTATAATGTTTTAAAATAAAACATTTAGCAAATGTTAATAACTGTCAATTTCTGCATATGTTCTATGCCATTTCAGATTAGGGCATAATACTGAAGAAGATAGAACATGCTTAATAGATCGATAGAAGACAAGCCAAAACAGAGATAAGAAATGGTGGCGTTACGGCGATCAGCAGGATGCTTCTACCAGCAAAGTCTTCAATAGGTCATTCAGCCAAGCGTGTCACACATAACCCAGAACAACCCAAACAAAGAACAGTCCATATATATATCACAGCTCCAATGCTATCCAGAGAGAGAGAATTACTCCACAACAATGTGTGTCAAATGAATTCTAAGTCTCTCCAATATATAGGATTCTTTGGGGGTGTGTGACACGTCTTTTAAGACATTTAAGTCTATATTTTATTCCAGGCCGACCTAGCACATAAGTGGAATAAATTCAAAGTACATGTTCTGCTCATCCGATCGAGATGATCTTTAGATCAACCTTACACCTCTCCGAAAGAGGAATCCAATAAAAATATTGGGATCGTCATCTGAGCAGCACAACCCGAAGTTTGGACCAAGTTGTCCAATTTTAACACTCCCTCTCAACTAGGGAGAACTCCGTCCACTAGTGCAATCCAAACATCGTGCGTCATCCCGCCGTAACTTGCTTTGCTGGCCTCTTTATTTCAGAACAAAAGTGGGTCAGTCACAAGGACATCATTCTCGGCTGACAGATTCAAATTTTTATCCATCAAACCTCCCCGTCGATCATTTTCAAGTCTCCAACCAACCCGGGTTGGTTCATTCCATTAAGTCGCGAGAGGTCCGAAACTCACAAGACTTGATCCCAGATCAAGTGGTTGGACCGTGCCATCCTAGATAGAGAGTACGACAATTTCTGATGCGTCCATCAGTCTTTGCTACTAGTCTCTAGCCTTTCCCATCTCATTGGCCAAATGAGAGGTACTTCCCATGAGCCCCGAACTCAATGGGTAGGATGCATACGGGGCATAGATAATGAGAGGTAAACCAACTCAATAATCACAACGGTGGGGTCCAAGCACACCAACAAGGTTCGGCAAGCCTAGCCTTGTGGTTGCTCATAGCTCCGAGAAGCTGTCCCCAAAGCCCCCCAGAGCTCCCAGAGCTCATCGTTCAACAGGACCCTAAGAATAGGGTCGATCCACGATACCAAGATTCTCACGGAAGGTTATGAACATGACCTTCCCCAAGGGCATTGTGAGAATATCCGCGACCTGCTCATCAGTTCCTATATGATCAAGCCTTACGGCGCCTCGCTGTACCATATCCCAGATAAAGTGGTACCAGCCATCAACATGCTTGGATCAATCGTGGAACCCGGGATTCTATGACAAATGAATCCCCCTCTGGTTATCACAAAGGATAACGGTGGCATCTAGCACATGCTCGAACAGCGCACAGAAGAGCTTTCGCAACCAAGTGACTTCACAACAGGCCATACATGTTACAATGTATTCGGCCTCAGCGATGCTCAAGGCTACCGACTTTAGGTTCCTGACCGAAGCAGATCTACATGTGAAGTAGTATCCAGATGTGCTCTTGCGATCCACCACACTACCAGCCCAATTGGCATCAGTATATCCATGGAGTGTCATACTCCCGGCAGTGTATCTCAGCCCATGGTTTATTGTGCCTTAGAGACATCTCAAGAGTTTCTTGGCACCAACCCAATGAATGTTATGATCAACCATGTGTTGACTCAAAGTGTTCACTGCACAACATACGTCCTAACAGGTGTTCACTAAGAACATCAGGGTCCCTATGAGTTGACGATACTCAGTAGGACGGGCCCAGCGACGCTGCTACTCAACTTCTTAAAGTTGAGTTCCATGGACTTACAGTCCATCATACTAGAAACTTCATAATGTATTTTCCTTGGGAAAAGAAAATCTCGCCAAGTCTCTGCTAGACCTTCAACCTAGACATTCGTCCTAGGTCCTTCATCTCGAACTCAGCAGCGAGCTCCCTTTTGCACTGATGAATGAGAGGGTCAGCACCTGTCAGGAAGAGGTCATCCACATACAGCACCAGCGTGAGAGGCTTCTCTCGATTAACCTTGCAGTGAAGGTTCAGATCAGCAATACTACGAGTGAAGCCCAGCTTCATCAGGTAGCTATCTATCCTCTTGTACCAAGCTCAGGGTGCTTGTTTCAGCCCATAGAGGGCTTTCTTCAACCTGCAGACATGGGTGTCCCGATCCTGGACTTCCAACCCAGAGGTTGCTCCACATATATCTCTTCCTTTATCGCACCATGCAGAAATGCGGTCTTCACATCATCTGATGAAGACTCCATCCTTGCGTAGCAACAAGGGCTATAATAGATTGAATGGTGGTGTATCGGGCCACAGGTGCAAATATGTCATCATAATCTATGCCTTCCTTTTGAGAGAAGCCACGGGCAACGAATCTTACCTTGGACTTTTCAGCACTTCCATCAGATCCATGCTTGATCTTGTAGAGCCATTTCGAGGTGACAACTGCTTTGTCCTATGGTCTTGGAACCACATCCCAGACATCATTCTCCATAATGGACTCATACTCTTCGTGCATAGCATCCTTCCAGACTTGATGTTGTACGACTTCCTCAAAGGATCCAAGCTTCAATAGTACTCATGGCTGCTAGATACCCTGGTATTTATATGACTTCTTGGTTTTCCTTCGGAATTTCCCCCTCTGAAGCCATATGTCCCTGAGCCATGAGGATCTTCTTTCGTTGAACAAAGGTATCCGCTCAGGAGCATATACAGATATATTCTCCCTCTTAATGCCAGCTTCTCTCTTGAGAGAAGACATCTAATTCAAATGAGGACATCCAAGGCACCAGCTTGGAAAGGAGTTTTATTCTCCCATAGTCAAAGCCATTAAAAGCTCATAGCCATATACTGTCATATTGCTTCCATGCATTTTGACACGTATCATATGCTTATCAAATAATGGAAATCATTTATTCATAACTTTACAGGCTTTGCTAAGCATGGTTCAAGACTCCAACGACATGACTGAAGGCTACAAAGACTTCTTAGTTCCCATTATATCATTACACTGTAGTGTAAGACTGATACAGATTACGACAATATCGCCGATTATGATGTGTCATAATTTTACCTTATGCATCACTATCTTCTTCATCATGGTCATACTACCATATAGTATTTGAAGATTTCAACTTTCATGGTCATACATATTCTGCCATATGTCGCTGTCAAACAGGGATAATGTATCTACAAGCCTTAGCTTGTGTCTTTTAGCAATTACCTGTTATCCTGAGGAGATATACTGGGGCTTCCTCAAATAGCTTTTTAAGATTGCAACTTACAGAACTGGGGATCCAATCTGTCATGATTTATCCTGCACTTGAGTCATTGCATCCTGATTTGTTTTCAGATCAACCCATTTTGTCATATTTATGGTTAATTCAGAGGTTGTTAAGATTAGCCTAGCTCAATGACAATTCAATTTCCCTTGTCACTCTTCCTGAGACATACATCTTTGCCCATCTTGTCAACAATCTGACTGCTACATAGAAATTCCCCAAGGGCTTCTGCAATCAACCCTTAAAAAAAAACTTCCAACTCAAAAAAAAAAAAAAAAAAACATTCTTTAGGGCTTAGATTTGCAATTTTTCCTCCTAAATTTGCACAGATATAGGAACCAATCTGACAGATGATTCAAACACAGAATTGCAGCTTCATAAATCGATTCTTCAACCAAAATGCTAGAGTGCAATAATCTCAGATCACACAACCAATAGTTTTGGTCAATTTACTCATGGTAAGTTGTCCTTCAGAGGGTTTCCTTGTTTCTGCCCTTAAACACAGAGGTTGGGATATTAATCAACACATACCTTAAGGATCAACGAATTTTCAGCCAGTAACTATCATTTCCAGATCAGGCTTGAACAAAAACAACGATGCTGCCTTAAAGAGGTCAATTTCTTGCTTTGTCAAATAATGTTAAGAGGTATGTCATAGAAAACCCTTACACCAGGCCTCAGAAACCCTTTCAACAGTCACAGAACCAGCCTTGAGAATGACTTATTTGCACACGGATTTCTCTGCTGATGATGTCACCCGTAGCTGTGTAGAGCATCTCGTCCAAGCCCTTGGGACCCAAGCTGGTTCGCACACCGTCGGCCACAGCCTTCGCGGACACAATGTTGCCTTAATGGATATCATCCTTGCGACATATTTTTCTATCTTCGCGAGGCCTCGTGGCTGCGCAACAGTCGTCATTCTTGATGTCTTTGGAAAGCTCTTGGTCTGTTTGATGAAGTTATTCACAGCTTCGAACGTAGGAATCAAACGATAATTTTGAAGTACTTGGGCGTAAATCCTGCACAGAATGACTGCAGATCTATAGAACCCTTCGCTGTATTATAACAGTGGCCTCGGATTGTCACAGATCACTTCAGAATAAGCACGACCGGTCACAGAATTGCTCCAGAAACTCGTAAGCGGAGTTTCTCAGGGAGACGATTGCCTCGGACGGCTGCAAGAAGTGCATCTGTATTCAAACAGCTTAAAAAACTATTAATCTGCTCAGATGATGACATATGAATCAGGACTCCTGCTCACATGGCACAGAGAAAATATCCATCTGCGGTCAATCGGGAGCTCCGTTCATTCCCATGCAGAAGGCCAAAAACCGTGTATCCCATATCCAGTCTTCCAGTTATCCAAAGGTATGACCTTCTTCACATGAGCATGAAGGAGACATCCATTGTGATCAGCGTGAGCAACCTCTGCGCATTCTGGCTCTTGACATAAACCAGAAAATGCGTGACAAAGGCCAGTAGCAACCCTACCAAAATAAACAAGAAACCTACTGCAAAACCCTCGGCGCCAAGCTGGACGCCGGAGCCCTGGATAAAGAAGACCAATTTGTTGGGATCGTTCATGTCCGCCATGAAAAGCGGCATCTTCCGAATAATGTTGTGCATAGCGCTAGAGACACTGAAGAAATAGATGAAAACTGCTCAAGCCAGCCAAACCTTGGGATCATGCAAGGGCGTGTCCTGCGTCAAGATCCTCTTGACAACGAACACCCCGCCCACAAAGATCACTTGCTTCTTTGAAATCGGCGGTGGCCGCTCGATCAGCCCCACACGGTACTTGGTTTTCGATTCCACAAACGCAGCAATGCCCTCTGCCGATCTCGCAATCTCGTTCGGGCTTCGCAGGACACTTCATGCTCTAGTATGATCCCATGCTTGGCTTTTGATGGACGCTAACGCCGCTATTTTCATTCGCCTGGCTTCGAACCTTCAACCAACGGCGAAGGTGCAGTAACCCTACTACTAATAAGTGTAAGTCTGCGTGGAGGCTGATACGCCGTGAGATGTCCGTGATGCGATGAGATGTATCCCTAGCATGATTCATACGCTGCCCTACGCTATTACCTCCGGCATTTTTAAAAAAAGAATATGCGCTGCCATTCGCTGTGGTGGTATGGCCTGCGGCCTACCACACAGCTTTACGTCACCCATATTTGCTTTTACAACGACTGTGTTTGAGATCAATTGCTCCCTTTGTTTTCTGCAGAAAGCATTAAACTAGCTTGCGGCATTCTCTTTTAGAGATAGACCGCCCATAAGACAGTCCTTAATCAACATGCAATCTGCCCTCAAACACGGTGGCAACCTTCTGTAACTGTAACTCAAATTGGGCTTTGTCTTCTCCAGGCTCTGAAACCATGTTAATTTATGCCGATGTTCTATGCCATTTCAGATTAGGGCACAATACTGAAGAAGATAGAACATGCTAATAGATCGATTAGAAGACAAGCCAAAACAGAGATGATAGAGGGTGGCGTTACGGTGATCAGCAGGATGCTTCTACCAGCAAAATCTCCAATAGGTCATTCAGCCAAGCGTGTCACACATTACCTAGAAAAACCCAAACAAAGAACAGTCCATATATATATCACAGCTCCAATGCTATCCAGAGAGAGAGAATTCCTCCACAACAATGTGTGTCAAATGAATTCTAAGTCTCTCCAATATATAGGAATCTTTGGGGGTGTGTGACACGTCCTTTAAGACATTTAAGTCTATATTTTATTCCAAGCCGACCTAGCACATAAGTGGAATAAATTCAAAGTACATGTTCTGCTCATCCGATCGAGATGATCTTTAGATCAACCTTACACCTCTCCGAAAGAGGAATCCAATAAAAATATTGGGATCGTCATCTGAGCAGCACAACCCAGAGTTTGGACCTAGTTGTCCAATTTTAACAATAACCAATGGCGCGGGTATAGTATTTAACATTGCAAATGTATATTTATAACAAACAAACATTGTTTTATTCGATTGGCAGTATATATATTATATGGTAAATGAAACGTTTATAACAAGTGTTTTAAAACCATAGGGGGTGGGATAGGAATATAAAATATGTTTAAACCTATGGGAAAGAGCGGGGATTTATTTTATCATGTGGGATAAATAAACATAGGTTTTAACTTAAAATAAGTGGGGTTTTGGGGGTATTAATATATAAAGAAATTAATATATACGAGAGGGGTTATGTTTAAAGGGATTTAATACTTTAAGTCAAAAATTAATATGAAAATGAAAATGAAATGAATTAAAATACATAGACTTTAAACTAAGTAAAGTGTAAAATAGGCAATTTTAGCATAATTTGTCCCATTTTGAATTTTTACACATGAACTTAGGATAAAATGCATTTTGAGGATTTTGAATATTTTTTGAATGAAAATGAAATTAATTAAGTAGGTTTTTTACTTTCACTAAGCAAAAAAGTGTTTTACTTAGGAAAAGGGATCATAGTTTTGGAAAAGGGTGAATATGCTGATGAGATGGGTTTTATGTAGGGAATCTAATATTTTTAACCAATCAGTCATCAAGCCTTGGGTCCAGTCCCAACAAAAGTCAGAGAAATGCTCTGAGCCTCTTTAACTGAAGGTTTAGAATACTGGATCTTTGTGGGGGAGGGGAATTAGTAATTTTTTGCCCGATGATGCTTTATTACAGGTCTTGCACAACTGCTTTCTACCTACCCATCATTATTCTAACATTTTTTACTTCATTTGCATGGGTACATTTAAGCTTGCAACCCTAAATTCATTTTTCTTTTAAAGCAATAAATCTATCTAAATCTAACCTTACTTCATCCGAGGGCTCAAATTAAACTATTGACGTCCTCATTTATTCTCTAACTATCTACTGATTTGTCAAGTTTAAACTGTTTGACATATCTTTATTCTCTATCTAAAACATGAAATTCAAAGCATGAAAAGTTAATATTAAACTTTTTAACTGATCATGGATTATGGCATTTTGAACAATCTGCACATAATCATTATTCTTGCAGTAAAAGTAAATAGTAGTGGCATTTTGACTTGCTCACTTTCAGGTCTTATTTTTATCTCTTTTTTCTTTTGGGGTCTATTATTTTCTAATTCCTTTGATCTTTCTTTTAGGACTTTTACCCTCTTTTCATTTTATTTTATTTTTTTTCAAATATGGGAAAACAACTTGTGGAAAGCAAGGTATGTACATATTTACAAGACTATCAAAGTCAATTCAAAAATTATGAACCCTATTATTATAGGACCCTAACACCCATGATGAAGTCCATCGAGATGCTCTCCCACTTCCCCTCCGAGATGGGAAGCGGCTGCAACAACCCGGCCAGATGGGTCAACTCCCCCTTGTTCCTTTGACAAACTACGCACTCCCAGACAATGCCGAAGTACGTCCTCCTTGAGGCCCTTCTAGGAGAACCTCTCTCTGATGGCTGTGTAGGTCTTAGTAAACCCCTGGTGCCCTGATAGTGGAGAGTCACGTGTTGCATGCAAGATCTTCTCGCTCAATCGGGAGTTAGGCGTCAAAAATATCCGATCTCGATAATAGATGACCTCATCCATCACCTCATACCGGTCATCCCTCACATGCCCATCCAACACCTCACATGCAAATTGATCCTTTGAGTACTCCACCAACAACTGCACCCTCCAATCTGCGTCTATGCTCATCAAGGAGAGGGGCGCTGGTCTCCGAGACAAGGCATCAGCCACCACATCGTTCTTCCCTTTGACATACTCAATGTCAAAGTCATAAGTTTGGATCTTACTGACCCACTTCTGCTATCTCTCCTACAATTGTTTCTGCTCTAGGAAGTACCACAGGCTGTTGTGATCGATCTTGACCTTGAACCGGTTCCCCACCAAGTATTGTTTGAACTTGGCCAAGGCATGCATGCATGATGGCTAGCATTTCTTTATCGTATATGGGGTAGTGCCTCTCATGAGGCAAGAGCTTCCGGCTCTCAAAAGCGATGGGGTGTCCATCCTGCATCAATAAGGCCCCAACTCCCAACCCGGATGCATCGCACTCCAAGACAAAGGACTGGGTAAAATCGGGGAGTGCAAGTACCCGACAGCTACTCATCACCTGTTTGAGGCAATCAAGATTCAAAAGCCTTTTGCGCTATGGGGGTCTAGGTGAATGCCCCCTTCCGGGTCAAGTCAGTGAGGGGCGCAGCTAGCTGAGAGAAGCCCTTCACAAACTTTTTGTAGTAAGTACAAATGCCCACAAATCCTCTCAACTCAGCGACATTCTTGGGCTCCGGCCAATTGCTGATCGCCCTGATCTTCTCCTCATGCACCAGCACACCATTCTCACCTATGATGTGGCCCAAGTATAGCATCTCTGTCAGCCTGAATTCGCACTTGGATAGCTTAGCGTAAAATTTTTGCCCCTCCAAAATATGCAGCACTGCCTCCACATGCTGCAAGTGCTCCTCCCATGTCCGCCTGTATATCAAAATGTCATCAAAAAAGACTAGCACAAACTTCCGTAGCTGGCCATGAAAGACGTGGTTCATGCAGGACTGGAAGCGGGTTGGAGCATTGGTTAACCCAGAGGGCATCACCAAAAACTCAAAGTGCCCATAATGGCAGCGAAACGTTGTCTTGGGGACATCCTTGTCCCTCACTCGGATTTGGTGGTACCCTGATCTCAATTCTATTTTGGAGAAGAACTTAGCCCCCATCAACTCATCCATCAGCTCATTTATCCACGAAATGGGGCAACAATTCTTCATCATCTTTTTTTTCAGGGCCCTGTAGTCGATACACATTCTCATTGTATTGTCCTTCTTCTTCACCAGGACTACTGAAGAAGCAAAGGGGCTCTAACTCGGTCGAATGTGCCCCAAGGCCAAAAGCTCATGTATGGCCCTCTCGATCTCATCCCGATAGGCTTTGGGGTGCCTATACGGAGTAGAGATCATGGCCTGAATATCGGGCTCCAACTCGATAGTGTGCTCAAATCCTTGGTCAGGTGGTTGCCCTGGCAGAACGTCCCCGAAAACCATGGAGTAACAGACGAGGATGGCCTGTATATCTGGATGCATGGGTTGAGCTGTGGCCCTGATATCCTCAGCTCAACTGCCCACTCTATGTCTCCCCGCCTGAAGCCTGCCTCCATCCTATGTGCAGAAACTATCTGGGTGGGTATGTATGCATACCCCTAAGCATCACCGATTTCCCGCTCTTGTCCAGGAACTCCATCTCCAAATTCTTCCAATCGATTGTGACTCTACCAAGGGTGATGAGCCTTTGGACCCCCAACACTATGTTGGTGTCCGGAATGTCGACCACAAAGAAATGGTCTGTCACTGAATACGTCCCCATGGTCACTGTCAAGGCTAGGACATACCGCATGCACTACATGGTTCTAGCTCCCAGAACTAGTACCAAAAATCCATCAAACCCCTTTGTATGGATGCCCCTCCTCTGCACCATTTGGGTATTCATAAAATTATGCGTGGCCTCACTGTCCACGAGAACTGAGACACGTTGTCCCTGAACTATCCCCTGAATCCTCAGCGTTAAGTACTTGGGTATCCTCTGATCGGTGTAAACGTTGATTCTCCTACTGCTGGAGGTGGTGGAGGTGGAGGACCTTCCCCTTGTGGTGTCGTGCTGTCATCACCTCCCATCTCATAGAGTGTCTCCTCTTCTCCCTCACTGTCTGAGAAGACCTCGATGTAGTGTGCCTTCCCTCCAACACACCTATGGCCTGGTGCCCATGGCTCCTGGCAGGTGAAGCAAAGCTTCTTCCTCCTCAGATCCCTCTTGGTATCATCATCTAATGGCCCCCGGCCCTGGTTACACTCGGGGGTGTAGCTCTTGTGTCCTTTCCCCTCTACTAGAAAGATGGTATGTTGGGCATAGGGGTCCTAGCCCTCAGTAATGCATCCTGCAGATCTCGAGTCCTCCCAACTACGTCCTGCAGCGTAGTGGGTCGAGTCGGCCTCACTATCCCACGCAATGGCTCTGTCAACCCATCTATAAACATGAAAATCCTCCTGGGTTCCGACAGATCCGGAACCATCACTGACAACCTCAAGAACTCCGAGATGTATGTCTTAGCACTCCCCGTCTGCTTGAGCTTGGTCAGCTCTCCAAAGTGCTCCTCGAGATCCTTCCGATCACCAGCACCCTTCTGGTAAAGTGTCATCATACGTTGTCACCCCTGCGTGACCCAGCGTAGTCAACCCATGAAACCACCAATTGTGGGCTTCTCCCTCCAAGTGCAACGTAGCCACCTTGATGGCCTTGATTAAGTTGGAAGTAGATATCCAGCTTTTCCACCCATGCTTTAGCTAAACTCTTCGAAGACCCATCGAATGTTGGCAGGAAAAGCCTACCCACGGTATGTTGCAGGTCACTCCCCTGCATGTACCCTCCTCCTCTGGTCTGGCCCTCGGGCTTGTTGTTGTTCTTCAATTGGAAAAGGAAAAACTCATTGAAGGTGATGGCCCTTCCGAACTCTGGGCCATAGGACTGATAATCTGCAAAGAAATCTCCATAATGAGTCTCCTTCGTCTCCTGCTGCCCTCCTGTTCCCGAAGTTAGGAATGTGGGAATGGTGGAGTGTGGTGGAGTATAACATATGGCTAGAAGGGTAACGTGAGGGCTTGCCTGGTGCTACGAAGTTCCAGACCCTTCTCCAACATGGATTTCTCCTTGAACTCCCTTTTCCTTGCTGCCGTTGCTAAGCCTCTGACCCATCTCCTCAATCCTCTTGGAGAGGTCTTGTACAAACTTTAGAAGGAGGTGAGCAAACTCCTCATTTCTCCAATCATCCATGTGTGCCATCTCTCTCTCTTCGGCCTCCGGAATGTTGTCAACCGAATCTAGAGTAATTTCGAGTCTTCTCTCTTTGCTCCTGTATCTTTGCCTCCAGTAAGTTACGTTTTGTCTGTCTTCCGGTGTCATAAACTGCGTGCTCCACAGGCTGAGCCAAGTCTATGAGCTTTGATACCACTTTAATATCCCAAATTGGGATTAAACAGTAATACAAAGCAAAGTAGACTAAAAACTACAACAGGAAAACACCATTAAACACAAAAACTGGAAGCCAATAAACAATGTTGAGCCATTTTATTATTTTCTAGGAAAGAGTACAAATGAGGTGCTGAAAGGATTGCACCTGGGCTTGCTCAAAGCAGGTTGAAAGACCAACACAACCCAAGCAAAACTTCTGCCGAAATTGGAACTGCGCGGCTCAGTCATTGCGTTGCCTAGCCCAGAAATGTCGTTGCTGGCTATCTTTGGACTGATGGTTAAGTTGCTTCTTGTGCTCAGAACATTATGTGAATTGGACACCAGACTATCCTCAACAAACCCAAAACAACCCGCGAAGGGTTTGCTGAAAGCTCGACCCAGGAAGCTGCCCCCTTGGGGCTTGGTACGTTGCTTTGCTGGGGAAATCGATCTCTTGGCTAGAATTGCTGGTAAATGCCTCCAAAATGCTACCAAAATCCCTGATAGGAGGTGGCTAGCCTCCCCTCCAAATCCTCTGACTGAACTCCTATGTTCTCCCACACTTCCAACACTTCCTCAAC